>KK115855.1:182896-205908 GCA_000611955.2 Stegodyphus mimosarum | reverse complement strand
CTTTATCAAATTACTTTTAAGCACGATGAAAATAAAATTAGTCGTAAGTATACATATTAGTATGTGAATAAACTTAGTAGTGCACCATATGTTGATCTAAAACAAACTTAAGTATAGATTTAACTGATTGAACATTGGCTGAATCTTCATATAAAGTTCTGCATTTGTCTACAGTAGATTAAGACAATTCAGATCCAATAAAATGTAATTAGAATAATAATGCAGAAGATACCTTAGGATCGTGGATATGAAATTTGCAAAACTTAATTCAATAAATTTCCTTTTTGTTAAAAAACACTTTTAGTAACACTTTTCTAGGTAATATCTTCGAACTCAAGTGAAGTCTCTAAAATTGCTCTAGCGGAAAATTCGACAAGATGAAAATTAGCAAGTATAATATTATCAGCTAAAACTCCCAGGTAAAGCTAAACCTACCCAAAAAGTCCAATAGCAAGTACATTACGGATGTTATGTGTAAGCTTACTGTCATTTGGCTCTTTCTCGTAGTCTACATCTGTGATGTAAAAAGAGAAATTTATAAAAACAAGAAAGGTCTTATATTTTAATAAATATCACCGACAAAATGTGATAAATATGAGAAAATGTTCTAAATGTAAACGCAGCTGAAGACAAAGATCCAGCTCGTATTACAGGACGTTGATGTTAATTTCAGATTTTGGTCCGAAAACTTTCAATTTCAACAACTTATCATTTCTCTGCAACATTAACAAAAACTCGATGGCTACATGATATGCTGAGCTATTCAATGGCATTACAGATTTTAAAAGTTATAATATCTTAGCCAAAATAGAATTCTTTGAATGCTAGAATATAGAAGAAGTATGTAGAGACTATTCGCTGAGTTCTTTTACATAAGAAACAACTCCACAGAAAGGTTAAAATATCATTTTAGAGACTATTCGCTGAGTTCTTTTACTTAAGTAACAACTCCACAGAAGGGTTAAAATATCATTTTATTCTAACTCAAAAACAGATTAACTGTTGACCCTTTTAGGGCGTAAAAGAAGCCTCCACTTGGATTTAACTAAAATAGAAAATATAAAACTAGCTAATGCAAAATAGATTTGATCAGCCGAAGCTGCACAGAATCAATCTCGCGTAGTTCATTCTTAGCTAAGAATCAACGACTTAGGTTAACAAGCTCGTAATAAGTACGGCCGTAGAATAGCAAGCTTTAACTAATAGCAACAACGTGGCGAAAAGCAGAACACGCTCTCCTACTGAAGTAAATCAGATCTCAGCTTAAATACTAGTTTTTACTTTATTTGCATAAGACGTAAAAAAAAAAACTCATTCTGGTAGGAAAATGAGAGCGGCTTGTCTTAAAATAAAAATAGCTATTAGAAAAATAAAGTAAAACCCTACAAAGTATATAACATTTACTGCTAAATCAAAATCTTAAACCAATTACGTGTGTTTGGAAAGACTTTCCTTTTGTTCATAAATTAATGGATTTACGTTAATTGACGCTAATTACTTGAGATGATGTTTACCATCTTCCTAAAAAGAGCCTTTATAGATTTTGACAAAAAGTTCTCATTAAATGGAACAGTACAGTTTTTAAAAATGAAAATCTGTTACCTAACTAACACAAAGCAGTCAAAAACAAAAGCTTAGCAATCTGAGTCACGAAACTTTCAAAACTACATTCAAGGAAGGAAATATGTTATTACTGTAACTTAAAATTACACGCACTTGCCATTGGTCACTAAATATCTGCACTCCACCCTTCACAATTAGTTTATCTGGTGATTATGGCACAGTTCCTGCTCTTGAAAGAATTATTTCGCTTAGCCTATAATTTCTGAAATTTGACAAAAGACGATAATTTTCAGGAAAATTATCCATTTGTAGAAATCTGTTCTTTGTCAAAAGAAAAAAAAATTAAGTCTCCGGAGTCTTTTAAATAGATTCTAAAATTTTATTTTTATCAAATTTTATGCAGTAGCTAGTTCATATTTTATAAGAAATTTGATCTCGGTTACTTGTTCTAAAATTAAATTGTTAAGATCGTACATGGTATTTGTTAAATGTCCGACATCTACGCAAAAACATCGATGTGTTGTTATTAAAACAGGATGTCTGTGCAGCAGACTCTAAACAAACTATCGTTTTTAAAAATTCTCTGTTAATTTATCAACTGGTTTAAAAAATCATTTTTACAGATGCCAATAATTTCGCATGTATTCAAAGCCAAATTCCATCAAATTTGCTTGTGCAGAATTGCCTGATTCAGGTATCTTGCAACAATGTACTGAAGAAAAAACTGTACAGCTGGGAATTAACTGATTCATTAAACACAAAGTCTATCATACTTTCGCACAGTTATATTTTAAGCGTTTGCTGTCATAAAAGCAAGTATCGTGATTAAAATGAATGTGGAATGGGAAAATGGGCAACTATGTTTAGTTTCATTCAAAGATTTCAAAAATATGCAATGGATGGGGTGGTATCTTTCTTTAATGCATTTTATATAAATGGTTTGATGTAGAAAACTATTAGGAAAAATTTCTGAAAACAAAATACCTCATTATTTTACTTTTGTATTTATTTAAAGCATACATTAATAACTTTCGGGATCAAAATTCATCAGATTTTTCTGATTCATTTCCATGCAAAGGCCCAGAAAATCTTGCACTACACTCTCCAAAAGAAATGCCAAGATAATTTATGAACGCAATCATAACGCGCTATTCATTTCTGAACAAAACATTATCAGCTGTCAGGAGGCCTGTATGAATAACACTCTTTTAGGTCTCTTTTTTGAAGACTATCGTGTTTCGTTTGACAAACGTCGCCTAGTCTTTTCACGCGCTTCCTTTGTTAGAATGTTCATTTACTTTCGTAGTTTGAGAATTGTATTCTAGGTCACTGAATTTGCGCACTTGCTTTTTTTTTCATCGAAGCGTGTTTTATTTCTCTCTATAGCTTCATGGTCCTCAACTCAGCTTTCGAAATCCCACGTTCGTAGAACTACAAGGTCTTCAAACCGAAACTTTAGAGTTTTATTCTGCTTTTATCAAAGAAAAGTACTTTAACTAACGAAATTACAAAACACGATAAACTTTCTTTTTACTCCACTTTACATTTTAATATACTATAACTTCAGTTACGCGTTATTGTTACCGGAAATGATAAAATATTTTTGAACAATACCTGCCAAGTTTCCTATAGAAGTACAAAAATAAGATATGGATGTGATGAACGAATGATATCTTCCTATTGCTCTTCCTCTGGAATTGAATAATTTAGTTCTTAGTTCCTTTAAATAGTATTTTAGGATTCATTTAACATATCCTGCCTCAACTTTCTTGATGTTTAATCAAGAAAGTTGAGGCAATGTTGTTGATTTTATTCAGTCTACTTCAGTATTTGACCATGGACGAAAAAAATCTTTTTTGTGAAAGAAATATTTTCAATTATAGAATCTGTGAATTATATTTTGAGTTAAAGTCTAATCAGCGATTATTAGTTTTTCATAAAACATAAAACATTAAAAACATTTGCGGAGACTCGTAATACAGTAAAATCAATTACCGGAATTTTTTTTTAAATATATATACCGATATTACATTTTCTTCTGTTTATTTTGCCGGAAAACAGAATATAATTGTGAAATAAAAAGCTTACTGCTTGAAAATAAATTTCTGTATAGTTAAAATGAATAATATAATCTTCAGGAATAAATATCTATTTGAAATTGTCTTAAAAAATCATTCTTCAGACATATCACGGTTCGAATAATCGAGGCTTTATGTCCCATTTATTAGTTCACAAGTTTAGTAATTTTCTTTCTTCATAGCAAGACAGCAATATTTTTTCGGGGAAAGGGAAATAGACATTACATTAATATTCAGTTTCGAAGAGACTTATAGATTTCGACCAGATTTGCAAGATATTTTGAAGGCATACAAGGAATTATACGACAGAAAATTCTATAAAGTTATGCGTTCAAATCATTTTGTAGTATTTCAACAGCCTAGTCTCCTAAACCTCTTACAAATTCAAAGACTCAGTCTAGCATAGCATTAACCATAATCACGTTTTAACTTTCCTGTGCATCAATTTCTTTCTTTCTGGTTCTGGTTAAGGGAAACTACATAGCGCATGCATTATTTATACTTCATATACATTACATAATTGTTATAATATTCTTTCTTTTGCCTTGAATTGAAGTTCTTTAATTTATTTCTTAATAGTATAATTTGGTAGGTTATTTTCTCGAACGCTATGGTAACCATTTCTGCGTTTAATCATAAACATCAAGGATGTTATCTCTATAAACCTGAGCATTCACGGTTCCCCTTGGAAAGACATGGAGGTCTGTGCGTCCCCCCAAAGAGATGCTACCCCAACACAGACACTGCCTCATCCGTATGCATCTCTTTCACGGATATTTGACGTATGATAATGGATTCCAGGTTCTCTCCATATCAAATAACGCCTACTATCGCTTTCTAGACTAAACCGGGACTCATCCGTAAAGAGAACAGCCCTCCATTGACCAGGCGTCCAGTGGACATGTTGTCGTGCCCACTGCAAACGGCCCCTCCTATGGCGTGACGTGAGCGGTACGCAAATAGCTGGTCGCCTCGCATACAGACCACTTTCGTGCAGCCTTCTACGTACAGTTGACGTTGACACCAACCTTCCGGTGGCTGCAGCAAGGGAGGATCTAAGAAGAGTCGGAGTAGCGGTTCTATTCCTGCGTGCACATAATGTCAAATATCTGTCATCGGCGCTCGTCGTAACAGTTGGCCGTCCTTGGCTGAATCTCCTAGATGCCGAATCTGTGATTCAAAATTGCCTCCAAATTCTATGAACCACAGAAGGACTCACATTTAGCTATTTGACCACTTCTGTTTGACTTTGTCCTGCCTCTTGTCTCCCAATGGCTCTCCCTCGTAGTTCTGCAGACAAATAATGCCTGGAGGTCATTGTTACGAATTGGCTATCTCAGATTACTGATGTCACTATCACAGTGAAATATGTTGGCTTGCTCTCAAACATGGACTTTTATGCACCTAGCAGATGGCGTATTCCGAGTGCAGCGCCACTAATTTGCATATTGCAATTTTATTCAGCTACTCTTACTTGGCAACATATTCAAATTTTACACCGTTTGACTTATTTTTTAGGGAGTTATCGCTATTTTTGTGATTTTTCCTTAATTTATGATAACCAGTGTATATGCCTATGTTACTTTAATTTCTGAGACTGATTAAATAAATAAAAGGGCCTGTTCTATCAGTTTTATGTTACTGAGTTTCAGTTAGAGAACTCTCGTAAATTAAAATTTATCTAAATTCCATGACATCCATATAAAAGCAGAAGTTTTCAAACCTTTTGATCAAAGCTATATTTTAAAAAAGAAGCGAATATTTTAAACTTAAAAGCCCAAACAGAACATGTTCGTCGTAATATCTCGAGGTAATTTATTTTTTCGGCAGATATAATGATATCTATTAAAATATATTTGCATGTTTGAAAACTGATAATTCAGGCAGGGAAATAGCTGGAACTTTAAAAAAAAAATGTTGCCCCTTGCGACACTATAATAACAAGAAAATGCAATTCAGTTCTAGAAATTCATAGAATTCGCATCTGAAATCGTATTAAAAAAATAGTGACGAATTCCGGGAGTAATGGGGGTAGCAGCTCCTATTTAGCGTTTCCATGGGAACAAATAACCCCAAATGTGTCTCGTAAGTTATCACTGAAGCGTAAATTTACGAGATATTTCCTAATGAAATGGAGTTAGTTCATGAAATATGTAGTGTACCTGTTTAGAAAATTACCATGCTTACAAAACCTTCAAAGCATTCTGGTAGCCCAGCTCTAGAATGTTATTAATAATGTTTGCGTAATACTGACCTCCCATTCATATTTTGCAGGGATTTTTGACGCTATTCAAAGATACCTAAACATTATTTTGTCTTCTGCCATTAAAACGTAAAGGTCCGAAAAAGATATCTTTTTCCTGTTTCATTCAAGAAAATATAAAGAAATCATTAGTTATGAGCCCTTTCTCGAAGACATGTAAGTATTAAAAATCCGTAATAAATTCTTTCATTCCTTCCATTCCTTTTAAGCGCATTTAGTGTGTTTTCTAAAGCTAGGTAAAGATAATGATAATACCTTAGAATAAAGAGCGAACTGTTCGTCTTTAAATATGGCAACCCGACAGAGATGTTTGCAACTTTTTACGAAGGAACTACTCTGTGAGTTTGGCTTACGTTGACAAGTCAGAAAAGAGCTTTGGATTGAGTAATATTTAATGCATTAGTCACACTAAAAACCTACTTATGATAATGATGGACCAGCATAAAATTGCTGGCATCTTAGTGAAGGTAGCTGAATCCAAATAAGACACAGATCACCATCAGGTGGATGGCATCGCCTTCGTATAAGATAGTAATAAAAGAGTTATAACATCCACGGTAACTTCATGTTACCTGTTCTTTTCTACCAGATTTTAAAAGTGTCTGAATTCATGCGTATGATTTAGCATATTGGAGGCAATCGTACCCAGAAATTATTATAATTCCATAATTTTTTTGGCTTAGTCTAAATAATGATTGATATAGATGTATTTTCAAACCTTTAAAATAAAAGTTATAAAAAAAGGAAAACCAAATGAGCACATATAAAGCGATTATGTAAGAACATTAATATTGCCTATAATTTTTCATTTCCTTTGAGCTGCATTTATATCTAAACCCTTACAATACATTTCTAACAGTGCAATATGCCTCAAGCTACCATAAAAGATAGGGGAATTTCAAAACTATGATAGTCTTCCACTCAATGAGATTTCCTATTTCAAGCAATAATTCGAAATACTTCTGTAACTTCTTACCAACGTTACAGTAGTAAACATAATACCACAGTAACTTATTCGAAGATAAACAGCCTACACAAACGCAATTTTGGAAGCGTAACACTTTTGTCCTATTTGAAATGTTCATCGAAGTTCGCTCACGTTAAATTAATTCATGTTGATATTTATTTCATTGACATGCGGCTATTGGTAATTTTTGCTATGGGACTCTGTTAAGAGATTTTCCTTGTCGTGATTTTGGTCCGTAAGGGAAATGGAAATTTCATACCTTCAGTATTTTCTTCTAAACATTCCTCAGCTTCTTAAGATGCAGTGTGCGCGGTGCCGCCTTCTACTCGGATTGTACTAGTCATATGTGTTCTCACGAAGAGAGAAAGTTGCACTAATATTTATGAGTCGGGTAAAAGGATGGGTAATGATTTTTTTTTGTTTCGTTTCGTGTGCAAGGTTACTAGGGCTTAATGATGTCTGTCATTATTTACAGATCGCTTTCCTCGTTACGTACGGAAGTCGCACCCAGCTGTGTTGGTGACTCAAATCCGTGAAAACGGCGTAAATCTTAAGAAGAATCTTTCAATGCTTTCTCAAGCTGAAATGTTAATGTACTTCTAAGCACTAAGGCAGAATTATTACTTCAATATTACTTTTAAATTTTAATTGTTATGATGCAAGCATTCTCTAGAAAACAAATAAATTCCTTGTTTATGCTTTTACTTGTTATTATTAAGGTCTGAAATGTTTTCAATGTGACATTCATTAGGGAATTCAGAAATGAGCAGATCAGAATAATGACGTATTGAGTCTTATGGACAAAACTTTAAGGCTTTATTATCATAAAATTCCTCCTTATATTAATTATTAAAATTTTACATTTTGAAAATGTATCTCAAATATTAAACAGTGTGTAATATTTTGTAAACATTATTTGATTTAAAAAATTGCAGCCACTAATCTTGCAATATTCGGAAACTAAGCAATCTGCAAAAGAATTTCTGATTTGACTGGAAACATTCATATTTGTAATTGTTTATTCTCTATTTCAAGTAATTATCGGAAAAAGTATTTTTTCCAAATCTTAAATGAGTAAGAATAATGCAATATTTAGTACGCTTAAAATCAAGAACATGCACAAGGATAAATATAACGTTACAAGCATAATATATATATTTTACGGCGCGCACTTGCCTTTTCGGCATTGATCACTCCTAAGGCCGGAAGTGGTGACCATTTATTGAGGAGGCACCTAATAGGCGCTCACCGTTACCTCCTATAAAGAAACAGACAATTTGTATCCATGCCTTCTTCGGGATTCGAATCCGGTCCCCTCAGTATCGCAGTCGGCTTGCCTAAGCACTATACCACCTGACATAAAATATAACGTATAAAATTTTAGAAGCTTACCTGAAAAAAAATCTGGTTTCCATTCTTTCAAAGCCGTCCTCTTCCGCTTTTATGCACCGAACCCGGCACTTGAATGGAGTTCTGACCGAAAATGTTTTAATTAAAGTGTGTCTATAACATCTATTACCATTTGAATGGTAATAGATGCTATAGATCTGAATATTCTGTATGGAATCAGTGTCTCAGTCCTATAGATATAAGTTTTACTCCTGCTTACGACAGGAGACGAAAAAAGAGGTTTGACAGGAGAGGTTTTCAAATTCTCAAAGATCAAAGAAAGCAAGGAAAGCGACGAGTGCGATGAAGACAATACTGAAAGTTATTATCAGCGCGAAGAGTGTGCACCAAGAATTTGCGTCTCCTGTACTGGAAGACCTATGCAAAAGAATTTTATCGTATTGATGAAATGACATTCGCCGCAAAAGACCTCATTTATGGAGGGATGATAACTGATTGTCTCGTCGCAACAATTGCTAAAGTCACGCTGCTATGCAGATGTAACAAATTTTGATAGAAGCATAATCAGTCCTCTAAAATCTAAATTGAACGGTCTCCTTCTGATTCCGTGCGGGAAGTTAAGGTCGAATAGCAAAGGATGACAGACACACTTCAATCAAAAGATCTTTAAAGGAGTATCCCGATTTGATATATATGATTGCAGAAGGGGATGGAGATTTCATTTCTTCAGTTTATTTCCAAAATTTGGTTGACTTGTCAGGTTTCTTTTTATTAACCTTGGTGTAAGCGACTTCTACTTAATGGTTTACATTAACTATGGCAATGTAATACAGGTATTCCCTTGCTACGGAAGCTCAATTTACGCTACTTCTGCTCTGGTAAGACCTCAGTTAGTACCTCCTTTAATTACAGCAATAATTCCGATAAGGACTTTTTGTCTTATAGGCAAAAATAGACATATTAAACCAAACGAAACGATTTTGTACCAGATACATAATATTGATACGTATATAGAAGATGTTTCAAAATCTTTTATGAATTACAATACCTTTCATAGGAGTCTGAATAAATTAAAATATATGAATAGGAAACTGAAAATAATGAATTTGAAATAAATATTAAGCAATTTTAAGTTGGAACTGTAGAGACATTAGGTATTTTTTTGAAGCAGGAGACATGAAAAATAAGCAACGCCTTCGCCGGGAATCGAACCACGGACCTCTGAAATTCCGGCTCAGTGTGCTGACCATTACACCACGAAGGCACGCTAAGAAAGTGGGAGATATACCTTATATACTCCCCTTTTTAAAGAACTAGGAGTTTTATGGGACCTAGTCGCCAAATCCTGGGTGTGGAGAATCATCATCCACAACCCTTTTAGTTCGGGCGCCAGTGTAGAGACATTAGGTATTTTTTTGAAGCAGGAGACATGAAAAATAAGCAACGCCTTCGCCGGGAATCGAACCACGGACCTCTAAAATTCCGGCTCAGTGTGCTGACCATTACACCACGAAGGCACGCTAAGAAAGTGGGAGATATACCTTATAGAACAACGCGTAGTAAGAAACGGAAGTAGTGCAGTTAAGCTTCCGAAATTAAGTATTGGGAAGTTTTATGGTGATTGTAGCTTTTGGTTGGATTTCTGGAATTCCTACGAAGTAGCTATTCATAACAACAATTCCTTAAGTAAGGTTGAGAAGTTTTCATATCTGAAGCATTTTTAGGAGGTACTGCCTTGTCAACAGTTTCGGACAAACGAAAATTATGATTCCTCAATTAAGTTGTTAAAAGAAAGATTCGAAAGGCTAGATTTGATTATAAGCTCGCACATGAATAAACTGTTGCTGCTTGATTCCGTTAAGACAAGCCCGAACGTTCCAGCATTGCGAAGAATGTATGATACAATTGAAATTCAAATTCGATCATTGAAGTCTTTAGGTGTTGCAGCAGGCACTTAGAGTAGTTTACTTTGCCCAGTAATACTACAGAAAATTCCAGAAGAGGTAAATTTGTATTACAATAGACAACGCGAATCGCGTGACTCATTTGATATAGAACATTTAGTTGAGTTTTTGAGAAAAGAGCTAGAAATAAGAGAAGCGTCGTCTTTATTATCAGATTCAAAAAATTTTAAGCGAAATGAAATTCCTTTTAGTAATAGAGGAACAAGTCAAAATTATCATAATAAGTTTTATGTAGACTCAAAACGAAATATTTCATAGGCGCGCATTCAAACAGAGGCTGCTTTAACAGTCGCAGCGAATGAAATATGTAATTTCTGTTCGGATAAATCTCACGTAACTCAGAAATGTCCTTTACCATTAACCGAAAAATGAAATTCGTTAAAAACACAGGGACGATGTTACATTTGTCTAAAACTTAGACATGCATCAAAATTTTGCTGGAAAAAGGACCAGCTGTGCAAAATATGTAAAAAACCTCACAATTATTTAATATGCGATAAGGCTGAACCGACAAATAATTCAGCCGAATCAAATGGTAAAGAACGGACGACAATTTATCTAGGGTACAGTCATCGCATTGCTTTGGAGGAAGTAAAAGGGAATCTGTAAACAAATCCGAGAGGGCAGGAGCGTCCCCGGTTTTATTGAAAACATTCAGCGCCGTAGTAAAAGCAAATAAAAAAAGCGAAATACTGAAGGTGTTAATAGACGGCGGGACCAACAGAACGTTCATAAGAAGGAAAACTGCCCACTCGTTAAGATTGAAGGTTACTAGATGTGAAAGGTTTGAAATATATGGGTTTGGTAGCGAGCGTAAACATAAACAGCAATATAACATAGTTCAACTTGATTTGCGGAATAGGATCAACCTTAGTAAAAAACGAAGCATAGAAGCAGTGGTAAATTGCTGCGATTACGCATGACCACATAAAAGTTCCTTCAAAGTGGGTTAGAAACGTGGCTCTAAGTAAAGGAATAGAATTGACCGACATTGGAAATACGAAAGAGATACACGTGTTGATCGTCTCAGCTTACATTTGGGAAATTTTACATGAAAAAAACATAAGATTAGGGAAACGATTAGTAATTACGAATAGTTTGTTTGGGTTTGTAATCCAAGGTAATGAAATGGGATCGGATGATCATGGAAATTATGATTATGATAAGACTTGTGTAAACCATATCTCCGTGAAGGAAGAAATAGAATTTGAAAGAGTTCGGAGTCTGTGGGATTTGGAGGCTATAGGAATAAATCAGGAGAAGGAAATTTCACGATCAGATGCAGATGTCATAGACATGTTTGAAAGAAATACCACGTTTAAAAATGGGAGGTACGAAACTAAATTATTATGGACTGTTTCGTATAACTTCGACTGTTGTATAACTGTTTCGTTTGCAGGAAATTTAAGGCTAAAAGGGGCACTAAAGTGTTTGCTCCAATACCAGCGGACAGAATTCATGAAGCGAATCCCTTTAAAATCACTGGCACCGGCTTCGCTAGTTCTTTATTTACGAAAGGTGGAGACAAGGTTTACCATCTGTTTGTTTACTTATGTAGTCACACGTGCAGTTCATCTTGAAATTGTTTCTAGCCTAAGCACCGAACATTTCCTTCTGGCATTTCGTCGCTTTGTCTCAAGAAGAGGTGCTTGCCGAACTATAAACTCTGACAATGCCAAAAACTTTTAAAGGTGCAGATGTAGAACTGAAGAAGTTATATGCAAATATCATTGATCCATCTGTACAAAATTATTTTGGCACAAAGGGAAAAGCATGGCATTTTATTGTCGAAAGAGCAGCTTGGTGGGGTGGATACTGGGAGAAAACGGTGAAGATGACAAAAGGTATTTTGAGAAAGGTACTAGAAAAGGCTTTAGTTTCTTTTGAAGAATTGCAAACCATTTTGACAGAAATAGAATCTACTACTAAACTCTAGACCACTTTCTTACGTTTACAATGATGCGTCAGAGCCATTCCCTCACACTCCTGCTCATTTCCTAACTGGAAAACAGTTAACATCCTTACCGCACCAGGCTGGTCGTGTTAAAGAACATATTGCAGGTAACAAAAGGGTTTTAATCAAAAGATATTTGTACAGAGAAAAAATTTTAAATGATTTTTGGAGACATGGAAAAGAGTGCATCTTCTCCAATTAAAAGGTGCAAATTGTTTCAAACCTGTTAACGTAACCACTGATTTTAATATAAATGATGTAGTTTTGATAGGGGATGACAAACTGCCTTGGCAGCTGTGGAAGCTGGGAAAGGTGATGGAGTTGCATAGAGGCCGGGATAATAAGGTAAGAAGTATCACAGTAAAAACTGCTTCAGGTGTAATAAAAAGGCCTAACCAAATGTTAAGTCATTTGGAACTTGAAATGTTTGATTAATGATTGTTTTTAGGAAATTTTCAGGTACCTATTTAGTATTTCTTTAGTAATTGAAATCTGTTACTTGTGTTAATTATTGTATGATGATAATTGTTTTCTTTCTATTTTCATTTAGCTTGTGGTAGTTAGTAAGATAAAGTGTATAGTAGCAGCTAGTATGATGAAAATATCCTTTAAATACAATGTATTCATGTTATGTTGTATGGTACAAATTTTGTGAAAGTATAAGATGTACTATTTGATTGTAAGATTTTGAATGTATGATAAATGCCTTCGTCGCGGGCCGGAAAATGTTCCAACTGTAATTCCCTAAAGGGATAAACTGCTGTTTGTTTTTTCCGCGACGGGGGGAACTACAGTAGAACGCAACTGAACGATGCTATGATAAGATGTAACGATGATATGATAAGATGTATAGATTGATCCGGCACAGTGCCGCCTAAGATATTAATATTTGCTTTAAATCATGTTTGTTATTGTTTTCAATAAATAATCAAAGACAACGACTATAAAATAAATGACTCAACACTTCGAAACGATGACATCACAGCTTCTACAGGATGACTCAAACCTATCAAGAAGGATGGGAAAGTTTGGTATTATTCCTTAGTCTCGTGCAGTTGATATACTGACAAAATGTCCTTCAGTTATGGTCGTGCGGTTGGCGAACATTCCAAGCTGACTACAACTGCTATCAGATCTGTTAGTCCCTTCAACTACGCATTAAAATAAACATTTTCGGGAATCTTCGTTTCCAAGATATCTGATTGGTTGACTTAGACGAAAACCAGTTCTTTGGTGAAGACCTACGAAAGACAGAACTGCAAGCGAAACATTTTCCCCGGCCTCGTAAAATATCCTGGATACGTGCCCGGAACACATAGTTGAACGTAATTATTTCGACTAGAAAGCTCTCCTTCATAGTGCTAGAAGAAGCCCATTTCTCAGAAAGGTTTCTTTTAGCATCGCTATGTATGACAGTCCGTAAGTAGGGACTGGAGGCTGGAGGTAACCAGAATTTGAGGTTTCTACAGGTGAAATATAGTAGCCGAATTTGAAAATCCTGAGTGATCAGATAGCAGATTGAAATTAAATTCATTGGTAGTAATTAAGAAGCGTTTTTATGGAAAACCACCATTTAAAACAGCATGAATAATTCTTATTATAAAATGTAATTGACAAGAGGGATGAAGATGACGACATAAGCAATTTATACATAGCGTTGGGTAGGAACAGGTACACATTACACCACGAATTTATTTATATTTTGAATGAGGATTACGAATTTGAGATTAAGATTTTGAGAATTACGAATTTATTTATATTGTTGCGTGCGTATGGGTTCGTTATGGATTGAATGCACAAGTCGTAAAAAAAGTTAGCAAAAATTTATTCTTTCTACAAGAAATAAATATCAAAATGCTGAAATATTTCTTCAGGGTTATTCGCATAATCACAATATCTCAAACGTTTAGCAAAAACTCAGTTCAAAACAAATAAAATAATTCTATCTCACAACGAAATCGCTACAATCAATAACAGCATTAAGTAAACTAACAGCAGTTCGCTTTTTACAGCTACAACTACAACAACAACAACAACTGAGATGAGGTGTTTTAATTCGGCTTTTATAAGCTTTTTAATTATCAATTGAACAATCTCGATTTTTCGAGATTTTTCTCGATGGCAACAGTAATTACGAGATATTTATTTATTAAACATTAAATGCACGCGCTCTTTTATTTTTATTTTATTTTATTTTATTTTTGACCTAGCTTTCTCTTCAAAAATCGTCTGCGTTGCACGGGAAATATAAAGCAATCTTAATTGCAATTCTAAATAAATGTGAAATTCGTAACATTGCCCCCTTCCCAAGGACTGCACGTCCCGGGCAGTACAATCCTTAGACAGGAAGCCAAACTTACAACTAAGGCACCAGTGCTATAATAACCATTACTTTACAATAACAGAACAAACAATAATTGCAATAAGTATCTTTGAGCAAATTAAATTCTATCCAACGCTAAAAACAATTCAAATGCTATCAAATAATAAGTATAAATACTATCAAACACCAATGCTATGAAATACAAATATTTATCAAATACAAATCAAATATTAAATACAAATAGGACCATTATACTATTTACATTATTATTTACAACTATATACACTACGTACTATGGCTATAATAATGAACTAACCTGTCGTAATGAACGACTTTAGGTTTAGAGTTCGATGACTTACAGATCCGAACCACGACGTCGTTCAGCCTGTAAGGACCATCCGAAGGTGACTCTAGTTTCGGAGAAATTTCTTTTCAACGAGTCGGATTCCATAACCACACCTTGTCTCCTTCGTTGAAACGATGTCCAGTAGCTCTCGTGTCTTAGCGGGTCTTCATCTTCTCCGTCGCCAAGTTGACTCGCTCTCGTGCAAAGTTGTGCATCACTTCAAACCGGGCCTGGAGATCTTGAATGTATTCCTCAGGCGATTAAGGCGCATCCGGAGGGCGAAGAAACAAAAGATCACACAGCAGACGAAGGTCAAGACCGAAGAGCATCTGAGATGGGGAAGAGCCGGTAGTCTTGTGGACAGCACTGCGGGAAGCCAGTAAAAATAGTGGCAACTTCTTGTCCTAGTCCTGTTAGTTTCTGGAAACCACTAATGAGAGGTTATTGAGGATGGTTCGATTAAACCGCTCTACCATACCGTCCTACTGGGGATGTAAATGCGTCGTTTGGGTTTTGTCAATGCCGAGTAGCTTCCAGAGCTCCTTGACTACAGCCGAGGTAAAATTCCTTCCCTGATCGGAATGTAACTGAAGAGGAACTTCGAACCTGGAAATCCACTGTTGCATCATCATCTCTGCTACTGTGACAGCCTCTTGATCTGGAACAGGATACGCTTCAGGCCACTTGGTGAAGTAATCAATGACAACGAGGATGTATTTGTTGCCATCAGCAGTTCGTGGCAGAGATCTTAGGATGTCAAAGGCGATACATTCAAAAGGTGCTCCTACATTGCAACGTTGCAGCTTCCCCCGGCTGCGTTTCTTCGGTCCTTTCCAACTTGCACAGGCATCGCAAGATCGGAACTATTTTGCACGTCATCCTTTGCATTATTCCAGTAGAAATGATCCCGAACTCTCTGAAAGGTCTTCATTATTCCAAAGTGACCTCCTCCAGGGCTGATATGTAGTTCTTTAAGGACGTCTGGGATCCGGGATCTTGGAAGTAGCAGCTGCCATCCAATGTCTTTCCACCATCCGATTCGAATTTCTGGTACAACACGCCGTTTCGAATATGGAGTGAGTCCCAGAGAGCCCAATGTTGTTTTGCCGTGGGACTATAGTTGAAGACTCCTTAAACACAAAACTAGATCTAATATCCTAAAATACAACTTAATTTAAAATTTTTAAGTGAAGCCTGAAGAGCCTAACTTTAAACACAATTTTCAGTTTAAGGTCTCCATTAACTCAATTATGGCTTTAATGTCACGGTCTTCCAGCTCTTTCCTGATTTCCTTGTCACTCCATGGGTCTGGATCAGCCGATGTTGTTGTTGCAATTTGTCGTGCGACCGAATTAACCAATTGGTATTTAGCTTCGACCCTGGAACAATATCGGCTGTTTTCTGGGCAAGGTCTTCTAGACAAGGCGTCAGCGTTTCCGTGCGATGATCCCTTGCGATGACGGATGGTGATGTCATATTCATGGAGTCTCTGTATCCACCTGGCAATTTGACACTCAAGATTCTTGAAATTTAAAAGCCAGGCCAATGGTGCATGATCCGTGCGGAGCAGGAATTTTCTGCCGTATAGATAATGATGGAAATGTTCTACGGCTTTGACTATGGCGAGCAACTCTTTCCTGGTGACACAAGAGTTCCTCTCCGGTTTAGACAGACACTTGCTCCAGTAATGCACCACTACACGTTCTTGGCCCTCTATTTCTTGAAACAAAACAGCTCCGACACTTTCATTACTCGCGTCCGTGTCGAGAGTAAATGGTCTATCGATCTGAGGATACGTCAGGATTGGAGCAAATGTTAAAGCTTCCTTCAGGTTCTGAAATGCATCCTCACATTCTTTTGTCCACACGAACTTTTGCTTGCTCTGTGTCAGCTTGCGAAGGGGTCTTGCAATGGATGAAAAATCCTTCACGAATCTCCTGTAGTAGGTGCAAAGCCCTAGAAAGCTTCTCAGCTGGTGGACATTTTCGGTACATCTCCAATCTTTAACTGCTGACACTTTTTCAGAATCCGTGCGCACACCTTCAGCAGAGATGGCATGTCCGAGGTAAGTCACTTCCTGTCTGAATAATTTGCATTTAGAGGGACCCAACTTCAGATCGGCTTCTTTCAGTTTCTGAAGGACCTTTCTAAGATTTTCCAAATGTTCTTCGAAACTCTTCCCGACGATGATGATGCCATCCAGGCATATCAGACAGGCTTCGTATGAAAGACCTTTTAAAACAGTCTTCGTTAGACGTTCAAATGTAGCCAGCGCATTACATAGTCCAAACGGCATCACCTTGAACTGCCAAATCCTTGTCCTGTAGTAAATGCCGTCTTTTCTCGGTCATCAGGATGTATTTCTACCTGCCAATATCCACTCTTTAAATCAAGTGTCGAGAACCACTTGCTTCCAGAAAGAGTATCCAGAATGTCGTCAATTCTAGGAAGGGGGTAACTGTCTTTCTTCGTAACCTCGTTCAACCGGCGATAGTCAATGCAAAATCTAGCTGACCCGTCTTTCTTCTTCACCAAATCGATGGGAGACGCCCAGGGACTTGCTGAGGGCTCGATGACATTGCTTTCTTGCATGTCCTTTAAAAGTGTTAACACCTCTTCCTGTTTCGAAATCGGCAGACGTCTTGGATGTTGCTTGATTGGTGGATGATCACCAGTATCGATTCTATGCTGAGTTAAACTGGTTCGACCCACGTTAGAAGACGAGCGGGAGAAAACATCTTGAAGATCTTTAATGAAACACTCGGCAGCATTCTTTTCTTCATCGTTTAATTGCGCATTCTGCAACAACTCCGATATAACGTTGTCTGAAGACACGGTTTTTGAGATGTTACTTTTTCTTTCAAGGCTGGTTACTGGAGTACATTCTTCAACCACTTCACCTTTCTTAATAACTCTCGCCTTATCAGTTACATTGGCAACTCTCACCGGGATAACGGTTCCCAATAGGTCGACGAGTGCTGAGGCTATTAATACTCATTTAGGGCTATTACATTTCTTGAGATATTCCATGACGCCGTAGGGGAAATTACTATTTTTGGCTATGGATCCAGGAAGTAAAATTTCTGTTCTTGCCGGTGTTGTGATATCGTCTTGAGCTATGATTTTGTGGAGAGATATCCCTCCTTCATCATTAATCCCGAATAAAGTTATGTCCTAAGAGCCAGAATGCAGTTCGTTATTTTTAAAGTCCAAGGTAAAATTGTATTTCCTTAAAAGGTCCAATCCGAGTATGCAAGGGTCTGTAATTTCTGCTACATATGCCGTGTGATGGTAAGAGGCACTTCCAAAGGTGATGTTAACGTTTAATTTCCCTTCTTTATCGATCTTCTCGCCGGACACAGTCTGGACGGTAACGCAGGGGGGGGCGTCCAGATAAGTTTACCTTCGAGTTGTTGAGCCAAATCTTTTCGAATGATGGTAACACTGGTTCCCGTGTCGATTGTTATGTTACAAGTAATTCCATTGATTTGTCCCATGATGAAAATTCCGTTATTGCCGCCACTCACTGCAGAAATCTGAAGCGTTTTAAACTGGAGCTTTTTTCAGTTATTGCCGCCACTCACTGCAGAAATCTGAAGCGCTTTAAACTGGGACTTTTCATTATCTGGCAACCTCCGCCCCCGAGATGGCCACGAATTAGTTTCCCTCCTTCTTGAGAGGCGCGGTCTTAACATCCGTGCCCTGGGGTGTTCTGCAGTTTCTTCGAATGTGCCCTTCAGCACCGCAGTTCCAGCACTTTACGAATGGTTTCTTGTCACCAGTATTCCGTGTCAAAGCATTCACCTTTCTGGTTAAATTCTCTGGGCGAGCAATCATTGGATCCACTGGTTCTTGTGTGTGAGCAGCTCTGATTAGGTGGCAGTCTCTACGAGTGGCTTGTTGTGCTGCCTCGAATTTCATGGCGTACACCAGAGCACGTTTCAAGTCCTTCACATCAGCCATTCACAGTGCTTTCTGTATTTCAGGATCCCGAATGCCATCGATGAAGTATTGCAAGGACAGGATTTCTCTTATTTCTGTCGGGCACTCCGAAAGGGCGAGGTGGGACAACCTTTCAACATCCATGGCGAGCTCCTGGAGTGTTTCCGTAGGCTTCTGTTAACGGGATTTTAACTGAAGCCTGCTATAATCTTTTAAACACTTCTCTCGAAAACGCAGCTCCAATGCGCCGGACAGAGCTTCGAAATCTAGCCTTTTGTTTTCGGGAAGAGTCTGAAGGATATCCGCTGCGTCTGCTCTCAGAGAAGCGGCAAGATGACAGGCCTTAGCTTGGAAATCCCATCCATTAGCTTCCGCAACTATAGAAAATGTTGTCTTATACACTTGGCAGGAGGTCTTCCCATCATATGTCGATAGCTTTACAGAGGGATGCGCAGGCATGGCTAGAAATTTAAAAGTATCCGAATTGCGTCCTGCTGTTGCTACGAATTTCTTCACGGTATCAACTTCTTTCGCAACTGCGGAAACTTTGTCATCAATTTGTTGTTCGAGTTGGTGTTGAAAGGCAGGAACTCTTTCTTCAATTTCTCCAACTCTGTTTTCAACCGCGTCAGTTCTGTTTTCTATACCTTCAAATTTGTTTTTTATTATGCAGGTGATTTCCCTTTTTATATCCTCTTGACCAACTTTCATTTCTTCCTTAACGACCTTCATTTTATCTTTAACAGATTCTTGAACAGCCTTCATTTCTTCCTTAACAGATTTCTCCATCTTTTCTTGAACAGCATTCATTTCATCTTTAACAGGTGCTTGACCAGCTTTCATCTCTTCTTGACAAGCTTCCATCTATTCTTTAACGGATTTCATCTCTTCTTTAACAGAATCTTTCATCGCATCTTTAAATGCAGCAAAGGCTGCCATAAATTGTCTTAATAGTTCTTCCATTGCTCTAGTTAATGGCATTAAAAAAAATCCCACTTCTGACACCATAAACTGTTGCGTGCGTACGGGTTCGTTATGGATTGAATGCACAAGTCGTAAAAAAAGTTAACAAAAATTTATTCTTTCCACAAGAAATAAATCAAAATGCTGAAATATTTCTTCAGGGTTATTCGCACAATATCACAATATCTCAAACGTTTAGCAAAAACTCAGTTCAAAACAGATAAAATAATTCTATCTCACAGCGAAATCGCTACAATCAATAACAGCATTTAGTAAACAAACAGCAGTTCGCTTTTTACAGCTACAACTAACAACAACAACAACTGAGATGAGGTGTTTCAATTCGGCTTTTATAAGCTTTTTAATTATCAATCGAACAGTCTCGATTTTTCTAGATTTTTTTGGATGGCAACAGTAATTACGAGATATTTATTTATTAAACATTAAATGCACGCGCTCTTTTATTTTTCTTTTTTTTCTTTTTTCTTTTTCTTTTTTTTTTCTGACGTAGCTTTCTCTTCAAAAATCGTCTGCGTTGCACGGGAAATATAAAGCAATCTTAATTGCAATTCTAAATAAATAGACAAATAAATGTGAAATTCGCAACAATATTTTGATTTATTACTATGAGTTCATTTGATTCTGATTGGCATTATTTTCCATTTTTATTTCCTTGTACTAAGTAAATGTATTGTAATCGCGAAATATTTCGGGTATCATATTTCAACGAACATATCTATTTTGACCGCTATCGAATGCAATTTAACGATGTTTTTGAGTGACATTCGTACGTAAGAACAGAATGAAGAACTCTTTTTTCTATATATATATATAACTGATTTAAAATGAATTCTGAAGAGATTTTTTTTGTGACGTCTTAGTGTACGTACGTATATGTGCATCTATCTCTCACAACTAAAAATCGAGTAGCCTCAGAACGTTGAAATTTTGTATATAGGACTGCTATAACATGTAGACTATTTTGGTTGCAATCGTCTGAACCAAAAGTATAGTGGGAGAGCAGAGTGCTACTCGGCTCAATGAGCTCAGTTTTTTATTCTTATATGTTGGTAAATTGTGCATTTTTTTGCTTTAAAAATGATTGAATTATGTTGCAAGATTTGTAGAATTATCAACAATTTAAAAGTTGTTTAAATGCGGCTAGGCCTAATCATTTTTCTCTTGGCGGCATTTTTCTCTTTTATTATTGCGAATTAAATCACGTTTAATCCATTCCCGAATTTATTCGAGTGTTTAAGATTTATAAGTGTTTAAGATTTACTTCGTAATTTTTATTAATACAGGTATTTTAAGTTTTTATGTAGTTTTGCCTTGTCGCGAATTGAGAACTGAACGAATTGAATGGGAAATTACTAAATCGTCTGCGAAAAACTGTTTCTTTCTTTTTTCTTTTCTGTCTTTTTTGTTTTGTTTTGTTTTGTTTTGTTTGTTTAATTTCTTTTACACATAGTTTTAGATTTATTATAGTATTTGAATAGAGCATGTAGCAACGATTAGGTAATTCTCCAGCTGATATACATAATTTTTTTCATTCTTGATGAGTTATAAAATTAATGAGATGTAACGCTGTTAAGTGAAGCTAACGCCAAAGTGTCGCTGTGGAGTAAACAAATATAGGGAATTTTAAAGAGTGCACAATCTATTGTGATTTATATGCCATCGGTGAAGTAGATTTAATTCAATCCAATAAGTTTAAATGAAATGCAAAACGCGTATAATTTAATATTCCGTATAAGGAAGTCATGTGGTGCACACATCAGATTTTTTTTAAAATTTTTAGTTTATACAAATCTAGCAAAAATGGGTTATTTACTACAAAAATGCTTAAATTATTCGAAATATGTATGTTAAATTTTAAAATGTACAACTACTCTCGCAAAATCAAGATATCAGCTAATAAAGGTACATTGTTAGTATTCATTTTATTGGTACAGAACTCGAATAAATTTGAATTCGTTTCGTCCCACTACTTCTGATTACTAAAAAATGAAGGGGGGATGGAATACGAAAAATATGTTAGGAAAAACAGCCAGATGAAAATTATTATTTGATTTTTCTCTTAAACAGAAGTTAATTCTGCTAAAAATAAATTTTGTTGCGCTAAAATGGAATACCAACGTAGCGAAATACATTGAACAAATAGATGCAAAGAAATACTTCGAAAATTAATAAATCTAGACTAGCAAAATTAAAAATATACCATTTATCAAGTTTTGAAACTTCCGGTCTGACCACGCACGAAATTCATGAATATTCGTATCTATTGTCAAATCAGACGTATGAAAATGGAACACGAACTACAACAAAGCCTGTATATCACTATGATTAATGCATTATTTACTACAATGGCTTTTTTCGTTGAATTTAAAATAGGCCTTTATTTTCAGTTCTAAAATTACAACTTTTCTGAAAGCTTATGTCTCACCTCACACTGAATTTCGAAATTAATCAATTTCTTCAGAAAATTTAGGAAATATTATAAGATTTTCTCATAATAGTCATCGACATCTACAAATTTTTTTATTGATGCATGTGCGAATTCCCATCATGAAATCCAAATTAAGAATCATTTCATTTAAATGGATAATATTAGGCCTTGAAGTCTATTTTTTTATTTGAAAGATAAATGACTTTTTATCATAAAAGTAGCTTATGTTAGAGATTCATTACTAAGGTATGCTACCAGGAGGAGGATAGAGACACTAATTTAAATACCATTCAAAGTCATAATATTGTAAGAAATAACTATTTCAGAGAATAACTAGAAAATTATGGTGTAATTATCATCAGGAAGCAAAAATTTAGGTTATGTAAAAGGTACATCTGAGAGAAGATACTTCTAAAAAGGGGCTAAATGTCTGGCAATCGCATTAATTACTTCCTAGCTTTGAATAGCTTGAAATCATTAACCTGGGTCGGTCGCGTGTTTCAGTCAGCAAATGCATCACACAGGAGAAATACAGACCTGTTATTATTATCAGGAAATTAATTCTAGGACCGGATAGCTTATTTCCCAAATCGTCTTGTGTTTCAGAGGTATCCGTATTCCCAAACCATGTACAACACTGTAGACTTAAAATATAACTGCTTTCCCTTGTTAGTACAAGAAGGAAAATATCTTCATTATATCAGTTGTAGGCATTTATATTTATTTTAAATAACCAATTAAAGTTACTTTCCTAAAAGCCTTCATTCCCCTAATTGTCACTGCCAGAATATTTAAATATAGTAGCGCGCGTGAAGAATGCAAATTCCACCAGTGGAAGAAAGAGTTTAAA
>KK115855.1:144260-171476 GCA_000611955.2 Stegodyphus mimosarum | reverse complement strand
GAAAACCTCCCATCTACAAGTCAAAGGCTTATTTTCCAGGTAAGTGCAATTAATTTATGAGAGCGGTTAAACTGTTTTGCTCCCGAAAGATCTGAAAGTGATTACCTTGATCGTGCACGTCCATTGCTAGTGACCTCTCACTGCAGAGTTCTTGCAGACTTGAATTGTTTAATTAAATATGGAGGCGGGTAACAAAAATTGTCTTTTGTACTGACCTTATGTTTGTTCTCCTGTTATTGGATCAGATTCGGGAAATTTTTTTTTGCCCAATCATATTCTGCTTGACAGCTAAAACTATATCGGCAGGTCCTCGCGGTCAGAAAGCGTTAAACTATTCTCTCTTTGCGTTCGAAGCTACACTTCTGCATTAAAATTTATTTCCATACTCTCATATTGTTTATAGCATTATCTATCGTTTTCTTTGGGAATAAGAATCAAACGACTAATTTTCCAATTTCCAGGAAAAATTCCAACCCTCAGCAAGGTATTAAATATAGTCATGAACAAATAAGGATATAAATCAAAAAAGATCTTTACAAAAACAGGATTGTGCCCATTGGGTCCTGGAGCACTTCTATTTCTAAGATTCGAAACAACTTCTTGAATCTCATCATAAGTGAAATCTGCATCATCAATTCTAAAATTACCTTCGATAAAATATTTTTCTACTAAATATTCCATCTCACCAGTATGTATATTTTCATTCAAAATTTTATAGTTGACTTCCTTTCTGGTATGCTCACCTCCTCTTTCAAGACTCAAAATTCCTTTCTTTTTTGCCTTAGCCGAGACAATCTTGAGGTAATAGTTATAATAAACAAGATTTTTAAGAAAATGCTTTTGGATTGTCTCATATTTTACGCTTCGAATAGTTTTCTTGTATAAGGCAAGTGCTCTCTTATACTTTTACCTTCTTTCCAATCTAGTTTCATCAGTCAAGCCAGGAATCTGGAAACTCTTGCGCAAGGCTCTAACTTTGCGCTTACTATTTTCTAGTTCGGAAGTCGACTAAAGTATCTTTCTATTATTCTTTACCTTCTTCCTCAATCTTTATCTGCCTCCTCAAAAATATCTCTTAAGATGTTACAAATTCTCGATTCAAGTTCAAGAGGACACGAAAGATTTGACAAGTCACTACAAAGGCCGTCAACCTATCCACGAAGTTCTCTACAAAACTTATATATTCTCCGGACGTTTTTAGCCATAGATGTACATGTTCCATCAATATCTTCGACTTTCCGTTCAAGGAAACAAACCTACAGTCGCTTATTGTCTCCTCTTCGAGAACAGAAGAAACGTCTTGACTACAGTCAAGGCCAGATGAGGAAATGAGAAACGGGAAGCAAAGAAAATGGAAAGCTTCGCAATATCTCTCTTTTAAATGTTAACGGTAAGGTTCCTGATAAATTTCTAGTTAACCGCATTTTTTATTACCTTAATAAAGATCTAAGTTTAAGCAATCGCCAATACGACTTTATGCCTAATAAAAGCACAGATGATGAGCTCAACAGCCAAGACAGCTTCACCCCGAATTCGGCTCCGTCTGATGGCATGCTATTAACTACGATGACTGAGCAGCAGCCCTTGCACATCAATACTACGACTGATATGGACACTTCAAATCCTACTCCTATTTCTCCTACGGAACTTTCCAAGAGTACTCTCCAGATCTATGCGCTGAAAAACCGGATATGCACTGAAATCACGCTTGGAATCCAAAGCCTTCAACCCCAGGATAACCCTAACAAAGAAACCATGCTGAAGCAGATGATTGCCGAAGGTGAGAAAGTTCTATTTTCATTACATACCTTATGTACCAACCTAGGAGTCAACCTCTTTACCTTGCCTGCCACTGAGACAGAATTTATTTCTAATTGTAGCAAACTTAGTACTAAACCTGACAGTGAGGCAACTAAACTTAATTCTCAAAAATCAGCCAAACCTCCCCCCCCAGCCCAGCTCAAAAGAGTACTTCTGAAAATGAATACTGGAAACGTACTCGCCCCGTAGATACTGACGGCTTCCAAATTCCACCTAAGCCCTTAGTTGCTAAAATGAATTCAGTAAATTCATCAAATAGTAATCCGAATCCAACCCCATCTACTTCAAACCAATTTAATCAAATTGAGAATTCTTCAGAAAATTCTGAAAACAACTCCGTGTAGCCGACCATCAAACCCACACCTAAAATTCAAGCCTCGCCTCCAGTCTTCATCAAACCTCGTTCCGATTAGTACTTTCTCCTAGACCAGTTCAAAAGACACGCCCCCTGAATTCAATCCAGACAGGATATTGAACTTCTTAGACTAACGGCGAATAATGAAATATATTATAGAGTCTTAGTCAGATTTCTGAACGATAATTCCATTCAATTTAAGTCACATACCTTAAAATCTGAAAGACCCCTGAAAGTTGTTATTAAAGGGCTACCCTCCAACACCGCGATTAATGGCGTGCAGGCAGCGATCTAGATATTTGGATTTAAGGTTCATAAAATCTCTCGACTAAAACGGTGGAAGACCAAGATGCCTATGCCATTATTCTACCTCCAGATCCACAACAGTCAGAAAGCAGAGGAAATCTATGAAGTGATTGAGCTGCTTGGAACTGAAGTCAACATCGAACACTTCAAAGGACGTAAAGGACCCTCCCGATGCTCGCGCTGCCAGGGTTTCTTCCACAGTTCTGAAGTCTGTACTCTACCTCAAAAATGTGTGAGATGTGCAGGCCCCCATCAAGCCAGAGATCGTCCTAAACCTTTCGACCAGCCCAACAAGTGCGCGAACTGCCTTGGAGGACGCGCAGCGAACTGGAGACGATGCCCACGATTTCCAGGATCAAAAACATCATCTGCAAAATCCAATACCCGATCCAGTCCCTCCATTAATCCTC
Organism: Stegodyphus mimosarum; assembly: GCA_000611955.2. NCBI lineage: Eukaryota > Metazoa > Arthropoda > Arachnida > Araneae > Eresidae > Stegodyphus > Stegodyphus mimosarum. Next base: position 168,584 of record KK115855.1, on the reverse strand, counting down.
CCCAAAACAACTTAACTCAAAATAATAGTACTACACGAATAGTACACGATCGACTGCAAACACTCCTAGCGCAAATTTAACTCGCCCCGGAGTTTCATACACCAGTATTCTCACCGGTATGCCATAGGTTGCTTCCCCTTAATATTCAAAATTATTTGGTGCCGCAAGGAGCTAATTCGACGCTAAATTGCATCGATATCCTTTTGGCTACTATTTAAATTCCAAATCAACTTGGTATTGACCACAGCAAACTCCTCTTGGCGTTCGAAAACGCTTTGCCTGAGCTCAGAGTGGCTCAATTTGGTGCTGACATTGCTTACTATATTTTTTAGAGTTATGTTACTCTCAAATTTTCTGATTTCCCCAATCATTAAAATTCAATACTTTGAAGAGATTGAATAACCTACAACTATGCACCTGGAATGCAAATGGCATTTCAATAAATTCCATGAGTTTAGAGACTACGTAGAAGAGAAGGGTTTTGATATTATTTTTGCCCAAGAGACCAAACTCCAGGCAGGGAGAGCTTCCAAGCTTGCAAACTATGTTATGTACAAAAATGACAGGCAAGCTACTGATACTCGTGATAGATTTCATGGTGGCACTTGTATTTACATAAAAAATAATATTCCTCATAAAAGGATTGACACACCGAGTCTGAGCAAACTTGAAGCGACGATTATTGAAATTTTCATTCAAAATTCACCCTCCCTTGTTTTGATCTCTGCTTATCTTCCCCCAGGAGGAAAATTCCCAGTGGAAAATTTTAATAAACTGCTCGGAATTTCGAATAATCTTATTACTGCTGGCGACTTAAATTGTCACCACCAGTATTGGCGTTGTAAAAGATCCAACCCTACTGGACGTGGCCTCCTAAAATGGGCTCAGTGCGCCCAAATTAAAATTATTGCGCCGGATTCCCCTACCAGATATGATGCACGGAAAACCCCTTCAATTATTGATTTGGCTCTTTTTCGGAACATTCCTTTTGTTTATCACGTGACTGTGGAAAGCTGTCTATCCTCAGATCACAATCCCGTGCTCATAGACCTTAAATGTAATACCTTTAATCAAAATTCTCCTGCACAAGTCTCTACAAATTAGGACAATTTTAGATTTAAACTTAATAGTAAAATTTTACCCTCCCTTGAAATTAAGTCCAGCTCTGATATAGATGAAGCAGTAGATCACTTAACGAAAACCCTTACAAATACCTTTAAGGAGGTATCCAAACCCACCCTCAGACCCAATTTTCGTAAACTTCCCACTGATATTAAAGAAAAAAATCCTGAAAAGAATAAAGTACGAAGACTTTGGCAAAGATTTCGGAGTCCTGGCTTAAAATTACAACTTCGTACTCTCCAGAACAAAGGCGTCATGTGACCAATTCTTCCAATCACAATACTCTGACTACATTCAGTCCCTAACGACCAATGATAACAGTCTTTGACGAGCAACAGCCAGACTACGCAAACCCAAAACCCACATTCCGTCTTTAGCAAAAGACGCAGTGATGGCTCATACAGACACGGAGAAAGCAGAACAATTGCGGATAGTCTCCAAACTCAATTCACACCACATAATGACGGTGGTTTTGCTAATACTGAAAATTCTTTCCAACAGGCTGTTGAACGTTTCCTATCGTCTCCATTTAAGAGAGATTTACAGTACACAACTATGAGTGAAGTTAGCGAATATATCGCTAAACTCAAAACTAAAAAGACTCCAGAATTGGACCCTATTTCTAATCGCATGATTAAATTCTTACCCACCAACTATTTATTTTTCTTAGCAATGCTTATAAATTATATGATTATGCATTGCTATTTTCCTCAAAGCTGGAAATGCGCACTTATAGTGCCTATTCCAAATCTTGGCCAGTGCCATTCTAATTCCCAAAATTACAGATCTATCAGCCACCTATCTTCATTAGCTAAGATTTACGAATTTGTGCTACTTAAACATCTGAATGATTTTCTCCGGAACCATAAAGTCCTTATTGACGAACAATTTGGTTTCCGAGCAAAACACTGCACCACGCACAGCTGCTGAGGACAGTGGAGTTCATTCACGAAGGGTTTCATAGCAAAATGCTTACAGGCGCACTTCTTCTTCACATCGCCAAAGCATTTGATAAGACTTGGCATATAGGTATTATTATCAAGGTCATGCGACTTGATCTTTCGCCTCACTTAATTCACATAATTAGCTCGTATCTCAATAATAGATCTTCCTCAGTACGAGTTAATTCTATCATTTCGGCACCCTGTCCAATCCTCAGCGGTGTAGCTTAAGGGAGTCTTTTTGGACTCACTTTGTTCAATTTATTTATTAATGACATACCAAAATCTCCTAGTGTCACTCTAGCTCTTTAAGCAGATGATACAGCTATCCTAGCAAAACACAAACGTCTGGACAGATTGGTTCACAATATTCAGAGTTACCTCTCTAGCCTTGAGCACTGGCTCGTTACCTGGAAAATAAAAATTAATGTCGCTAAATGTGCTGTTATGATTTTTAAATGATCCCCACTCCCGTATCCTACCATTAACTTTAAGTTTTTTAACGTCTATGTTACCTGGACAAACTCATACAAGTATCTTGGTATTATACTTGATTCTAATACTTCTTCAAATTGATAATATTATCAAAAAAGCAAATGCTGCCAGAGCCCAACTTTACCCACTTTTAGCTCGTAACAGCCTATCAAAAACAAAACTCTTCTCTATACTTCGATTTTAAGACCAATTATGTTGTATGCATGCACCATCTGGAGCACTGCTGCAAAAACTCATGTGAAAAAACTTCAATCTTTTCAAAGTAACACCCTACGTATGGCTTTAAATGCAACCTGGTACGTCCGCTCAGATGTGATTCATTCGGACCTCAACATTAAACCCATTGACATTGTAATTAAAAAACGTAGTCCAAATTTATTTCTCAAAATTCCTCTCATCGATCTGAAGAATGGCCTTTTTACATAGTTATCAATCTGTCTTCTTAAGAATCACACCTCCCCGCAGAATTTCATTCTGCCCACGAATTTTTCTCGCCAGTATATTGTTAAGTTGACACTATTACTTTGCGCCACATGCCTATGAGCCTATTAACCAGTAATATCTTTCCTATCTGCTTTTTGCTTTAGTGTTTGTATTGTGTATAAAAACTATAAAAATCAAAACAAAAAAATCAAAAAATTTTAAAAAATACACAAAAAAATTGCATATTAAACCTAAATTTCTATCATTAATCTTACGTGTTAAGCTATCCCTAAACTTTCTTGAGCTCATGTGGCTCCCTCTTGTGTGCATCAAGTAAACTAACTCATGCATTTTTCCTATTTCTGCTCACTTTATTTTACTCTGATGAGGAGGTAAATGATTTTGAACCATAGGCACTCCGTAATTTCAAATCATTGGCATGATGCATTATTTGAGGCCGTTGAATATATAAGGTCTTATCGGAAGACTCAACATGTAGTTGCCCTCTCACTGGACTCATTGGTTAATGCCTTCGATTCCATAAAATGGTCTTCGGATTTTGAAACCTCTGTCTAAGTTGAATATGTCATGGAATATTTTTAAGATTGATATTAGTTACTTTAATAATGGAAGGATTATTTTTAATAATTTCAGGAGTAATGAAGATGATATTGAGGTTGAAATCTACAGAGGCTGTCGCCAGGGCTCCTGTAGAGCGCCCCTGTTCTGGAATCTTATTGTGAATAAAGTTCTCCTACAGGAATTTCAGGAAGAATTACAGATCATTGCATATGCGGATGACCTCCTGTTACTCGTGAGGAGGATTCCTTGGGAAAATTAGAGACCCTCTTCGAAGTTACTATGATTAAATTTGAGTTATAGAGATTGGAGGAAGATCTAAGGTTCTCGGTGGATAAGACAAAAGCCGTGTTTTTTCCGAAAGGCGGTAAAGACACAAGGATACCTCGACTTAGATACCTCGGAAAAGGGATCCAGTTTGTTGAGCATTTAAGGTACCTTGAGGTAATTATCGATACAAAGCTCACATTCATCGAACATTTCAAAGCTGTACAGAAAAGGACTGGTGGTATGTTGTCTTATTATCGTAGAGCTTTCTCCGCAGAAACCTTACATATGAAATCGTCGATCATGAGGAGGATTTAGAAATAATTTTATTTTATATAATGCCATCCTAGTTACCAAACATACTTTTGAAAAAATTTCAAAGTTTTATTATGATCCAGTTGAAAATTTTACATTTTATTTCGATAAAAAATTCCTACTGTTGGTGTTATTGACAATATACTGACGGTTCTGGAATTGCTGGGAAGTATGGTGCGGGCCTTCTGCGTTTTTATTATGGAGTCGAAATTGATAGTAGAAGTTTTAAACTAAATTTCTATAATTCCGTTTTCAATCAGAATATTGCGCTTTACTTCAAGCCTTGAAATGGATTAAATAAAAATTAAAGTGCAGAACCGAAATAGATATTTATTCTGATTGTTTATCACTCATGTTACAGGCTGCTCCTATTACAGAAAATCACATTGTTTTAAATATAAAGATATTTTGAAATTCCTGAAGAAAGATTTTTGTATTATAATTCACTGGGTCAAATCACATGTAGAAAGGCTTGGTAACGAACTAGTAGACAACCTAGCTAACGATGCCGCTTTAGGCGAGGATGTCCCATTTTTTTAAACTTTGGATTCAAAAAGTTTTGCAATTAGATCCATGAAATCTTACTATACTGATCAATGGAGAGGGTAGTGGGAACGGTCTGACCGAAATCAAGGTTTAATTCGAAATATTAAAATTTCCTTGAAAATGAATACATATAATGATATTGACTTAAATCAGTTTATTACCGAATATGACCATATTTCCGCTTATCTTAAAACATTTGGTATTCAGGAAAATCCTTTATGCGCTTGTCGTTGTAAAGTTTACACTGGTGTGCAAAAATTAAGGACGAAGTCGAAAAATTAGCATATCAGCTGAACGAAGAGGCAGAGCGGACAGAAAGACCAATCAGGAGATTAAGTAAGGTGATGTACGGTAGCACATGCGCAGATATGCAGGTAGACGTAATGTTGAAGCGTCTGAGTAGTATAAAGCATGTTGTCGGTGTAAGATCAGTATTTCTGGCAAAGAGATTGCACGCCGTATAGCAGTTAAAATCACACGAGTTGCTGCTTCATTTATGCGCATGTAATCATCATATAACCAAGAAGAACTTTTTAGGGGGATGCAGAGTAGCAGGCCTTCCCGTTGCACACCCTGGGTAATGCTAAATCTGCTGGGTATTCAGAATCTAGTGTTTTTAATCGTAGGCATAGGCGCTTCCCAGCAATGCTCGATTCATCACTCTTTTCGAAGCTCTATTCATTCAGTATGTCCGCTTCGGTCACAACCACAGAATTAAAACGTTAAGTGCTATCTTCACAAAGTTTTTCCTGTGTACTCCTCTAGGCCTGATTAGACTGCCTACCATTTTTTTTGTCATAATTCCAACTTTAAAAGCTAGCGTACAGGAAAAGGATTAATTGCTGTGAAATTCGTATGTTGTTTTACTTATTTCTAATCGAGCGGGAATGTACTCGTAATAAGATATGAGACTTCTCTAATGCGACCACCAACGGTTTCAAGCGATTTGGGCCCCTTATGCAGACGGTTGCCTTACACGGGCAATGTACAAAAGCCTGTTTATTTATGTTATAGAAAACACTTTCAGAGTTCGCCACCATGAGATTCTTTGTACTTGATATATAAAACAGTTGTAAACGCAACGTCTTGCTACAGCGATCAGACATATTTAAGCTTCAAAATTCAAGTCCAAAAGTTAAAAAAAGAAATCTAATAGAAATGTTCCCGAAATGGTTAATTTAAAGCAGTCAACACAGTTTTTGATAAACTAAAACGTTAATCAAAACATCACAGGATTAAGAGTGAAAGGCGACTAGCATAGTCATCAAATCAGTCTATCTATTATCGTCTGCCATAATCTAAGCCTTAGATTATGGCAGACGACCCTAAGACTATCTGCTTAAGAGGATATGGATGACTTCAGGAAGGACTGTTTGTAGTGTTGAGATGATGACAAGAAAAGATATTTTACAGGTTTAATAGAAATTTGTAAGATCTAGTTCGTTTAGCTATTATAAAATATGACTAGATCCACCTAAGTGTTAGTCCTTACGCATTCTCGCACAGACTTGAAGAGAAACACAAGAGGAAGGATGTCTGTGTAGACTGCACAATTCAATTTAATCTAACAGGTTGACTCAGAAACTTACACCGGCAGAATAACTTGGGGGCAAGAGTGCTTAGCCGATATTAATGTTAACAGCTGGAGAAAATAGCAAAGTGCGCTTATAATAACGAAATCATGCTCTGTCTAACCTTTTCACTCCAACAGTTTAAATACTCTCGTTCACCCTAACTGATTTACATCCTGGCGAGGAAACGCGAAGGGAATAAGAGAAAGTAGAAAAGGCTCACAAATTTAAAATAACTATTAGTAAAAATAAATAAAATCCTATAAACTCACTCGCATGAGGAAAACCATGAAAATTTTCATGTGACCAGCCCATCTTTCAGGGTCTGAACGCCAATCGAACTACCAATATTCAACCGAGTTTGACCGCTCGGTTGCTAGTGGTCAAAGGTCATCAAAGCTATTCTTTGAATTTCAAGCATTTTCGTAAGTATGAAAAAAGTCGAATGCTAAATGCTGCAAATTACAATGTTTTAAAGTTAAGGAATATAGATAAATATTTCAACACTTTTTTACATGGTTCGCATCTTAAATTAAAATTTAAATAATACACGGCGCGCTAAATTGTCTTAACGTGTAATCGTAGTGAGAAACTGATCACATTACTATTCAAGGTTTGTGATTGTGACAACTGCAGAAACTTCCTGTCTTCCATTTATCAACAACATGAATGAAAAGAACTACTTCTTTCAGCGACTAATTCACTGAAGAAAGAGGTGGGAGGGAATCTCTTTTGCCTCACTTTTTCCGAAAGAGAATATTTTATGACCCCAAGACCAGAGAGTCCTTCCCTACCATCTGCAGTTTCTTAATTGGGAGCAACAAAAAAGTCGTTAAATCTTACTGGAAATCTAAACATCACAGTCTAGTTCGCCTGTGATAAATCTGACTGTTCGCGTTAAAACTATAAGCCGGGGAAAATCTAATGCACGGTCTTTTTTCGCCTGTCTCCGCCCACCCTCAACAGTCCATAACCTTGGAAGCAAGTTAAACACCGAATGATAACACTAGTTTCCTCTTTTCCTGGAAGTGGTCTTCGCCGCCCGGGGTGGCATCATATTTATGTTTTGCTTGCTGTAAGCACATTACCTCATTTAAGTAGTTGAAAGAATCATTCCATTTCTGATATTTTCGAGAATTATTTGCTAGTTGTGAATGAGTGCAAATAACATTTATTATAACACTTTTATTATTAATAATTACTAATTATTGATTAGTAATTGTCAGTGATTCCTCACCATTTCTGATCTGAATCAATACTTTTTAAAACTTATTCTTTAGCAGATAAATTGACGACTTCTATAAACTTACTAAAATTAATTACGTAATTAATTATTCAAGGAAAATTTCTTCTTACCTAATTGCGGAGTTTTGAAGGAGGTAGCAAGCTCAAAACTACTGATACTGTAATAATGCAATAAAAAGCAAGGAATGATAGAGAAATAAATTTGAAAGGAAAATATCACTAATACAACAAATACTATACATTGGATTATCAATACTATGGTACTCTTTTCCTACTTTTGAAATCCTGGACTGTGTTTTATTCTTTTGTCTTGGAAGAGTATTTCTTTAATTTCCTCCGAGGGAAAAAATTAATTTCCACCCTTCTACGAAGGAAATCGTAATATGCTTCGTCTTCCTTTAAAGGCAGAATGTATTCAAATGTATTGGGATGGCTTTTCCTAAAGTTTTTACATATTTTACTACACTAGCTTCCTGAAACATTCGTTGTTCTATGGCGTTCATTATAACAGTTCCATATGACATCATTAATGTCATTTTCTAAGCATTGTTCTTCCACATAATTAACGAAAATTTCTATTTCTTCTTTTTGCAGAGATTTTCCATTATGTATAACGATCCGACATCTACTGCTTCTAAAGGAATGTGAGTCAGGACAGAACACATTTGAATACGGTATTTAACATCTGGATCAGTTTTATAGTACCCTACTGAACTTATACCTTCCAAGCGGCCCACCAGCGGCCGAGCGGTAAAGACGCTGAACACTGGTAGTTCGGTCTGAGGTTCGAATCCCGCGAACGGGCTGGCTGCATGGGCGTTTTCGTGGTTTTCCCCATGTGTAACGTGTGTACGATCCAGTTTCCCTTAGAAAGTCCTCCACGAAGGCATCCCTCCCTTTAGGCAGATAGCCCTCGTGTACTTTGCCATAACTGAATAACCTAGCCTAACCTATACCTTCCAAGCATTGATTATAATAATGGAAGTTGGAGCCCTTCATTTCAATGGGGGGAAAAAACTCTCTTAGTTGCACTCATAACAGATAATTCAAAATCGACTCTAAAATAATGTGGAGACTATAGTGGTATTTTCTTATTCAATAAAGAAGAAAAATCTCTCATATATTTCTTCCTTTAAATCTGGAAATAATGCATACGTAACTGCTTTTATACTTGTTACATCAATAGAACTTCCAAAACCTACGTGAATACTGTAAAGCTGACCAAACTGCTATGGACATGACTTGCAAGTTCCGTCACTCTCCATTTCCGTTTAAACGATTCCTAACACTACTAGCTCCGAATGCAAGAATTCAGTTTTCCTGATCTTCGTGACGCATTAAAAAATTGTCACAATATTATGTCGGAATATTGATGTCTTCTACGTTATCTGGCAATGCCTGATACCCAAGAGCCTTACGACGATTTTCATACATTGATGATTTTGTTGATTCGAAGTCCACGATGTACCAAACCTCTTCATGGGACTTACTGGTGCCGGTGGAGCCTTCGATGATAAGGGGGCCAGATTAAACGTTGAATTTTCTTGAGACATGGTCCTTACTTTTGCTCGACGCCACTATAACGTTTGGTGCCTTTTGCAATTTTTTAACAGTGACCAAACTCTTGGTAGACTTAAATCGAATTATCGCAAAGTCTAAAATAACAGCTGAAACTTGGGACGGGTGTAAAAGACTCTTTGTTTATATATCAGAAGAACAGAAGGCACGCATGGTACTTACTATTTAAATCAGCCAACTATTTGTGGCGAGATAAGTTAAAATAACACTAAGCTCAAATGTAAAATTTAATTTAAACAAGATACAAGATGTTTGGCCCAAATTATAATTCAATATAAATCTTCTGAACATATTTAAATAAGGCTCGGCTAGATTATAATGCTCGATAGGGTAAATAAGTGAAATATTTTTTTGGATTACAATGCTTTCGAAATGAGAAAGATTTGCTAGGATGTAACCTTATTTTAAGCATCTGTATTATAATAAAAAAAAAAGGCTTGTATTTGATGTATTTATTTAAGAAGTAGATATTATATCCAGCAAGGACGCTTGAGAAAATATCAATAAATCAAAACAGAATAGCATGTTATTACAATATGAAGCTTCTAAAATATTAATCTGCTGCCGCCCGTAGAACACAGAGCAGCAAGCTATAAGTTCAAAGTTTCATTTTTTGCTAATGTCATCATAACACTTCGAAACGCTTTGTCGGAAAATGACATATATTAGGTAAATTAGCGAGTTCAGTGGCTCTGGAAATTTTGTCCAGATCAAAATAATAGGAGGAAAAGGTATGAGCTTTATGATTAAGTGGTATGCTTCATTCGCGCTTGAAAGCACCAGCTGGCCTTGACGCGCAAGCTGCGAAAATGATTAATACTTTATTCATAGGTCATTAAACAACTTTTGTTTAGGAAAAATTTGGCTGCGAAAGAACTAGGTGCACATGTGGCAGACTATTTAAAGCTTCACAACTAACATAATGTGCCGCCAACCTGGCACAATGCTCAAATTTCACACAGCTTTAACAGTTGGGTGCTTTGTAAGGAATATGACTTAGCAGGAAATTTCATCAAGCGAATCAAGATATTTATTACGATCCGAAATAACTGAATGCATTGCGAAGATCATAAAAAGGAATGAAACTGAACTACTTGATCGCGATAAAATGACGTTTCTCTCTGTAAAGAAATTTTCTAAGAAAACGGGAGAAAGTGAAACATCTAGAGCGTGTCTTAGGTATGCTCGCTCCACTTATGTTACTGAATGGAAACTTTGAAACTCAATAATAAAACCCTCTGAACATTTTCCTTTTAAACTTGTGAAAGTTCATTCAGGATATCATTTTTATTTTCCGCATGTAGACGAACTTAAAAAAAAGGAGGCAGAAGAGTAGAACGATGTTTTTTCCTTACTTTGATTCCAGTGATGATATTAGGGTCCGTTTGGTAACGTAAACAAACCGATATAGCCAACACCGTCTCGAAAGACACATCTTCAAGACGGTGTTGATATAGCCCGACTCCGCGATCAAGAAGGGGGGATGATCCATCTGCCCCAAAAATTTAACCACCTCATAAAGCGTAAGAAGTTTTCCTCTCCCCTTAGTCACAACAGGGGTCTTCACACTTTCCGAAGAAGCCATCTAACAAGACCCCTCTTTTAAAACGCTTAGGGGTTACTATACAGTTTCACTTTTCGAAGTCAACAGTAGCCAACAGGAAAAGAAAAATAGGATAACACACCACAAAAGCAAGTAAAAAAAAACCTAATAAGCAGACTATCTGAAAAACGGTAAAAACTGCAAGAGCTAGCAAAGAAAATAAAAGGTATTAGAAACATCTTTAATTAATTGTAACAAACGACAAAGAGCAAATCGTTTTATAATAGTGTTTTAAATTAGGTAAGTATTAAGCATATGAATTATATTTCTTATAATCTTCATCTTTTAAAGCTGTTATTAATTTAAAATTTTTCTTTGATCACAATAGTCACGGTGTCTGAACTAGACTGGGAAATTTAGTACAATTAAGTGGCGTGCAAATGATTATTCTATACTAAAATATGTAAAAGCGTGCTGTATTTTTTTTTTCGTCAGTTAAAGTAATCATGTAAATGTTTATAGAAATTATTGGTTATAGTAAAAAAAAGCTCAACATGAAATCTATTACAGCAACATTATTATACATTTAGAATTATTTACGTATAATCTTAAATTTTAAATAAATCTTAAATTATTATGCTTAGAAGATTTCCTAAAATTTATCTAGTAAGGAAAAATTAGATAAACAGTGCTACAAATTTACATATCTCCTCTCGATAAATCTGATCCAATAAATAATAGCTAATTTTTTTTTAAACCAGAAATGAAAAATTGAGATGCAGAACCTTTTTGTAATATAACTGGAAATATCTAAATAACATTAACAGGTCGTTTTAATTTATGACTTTTTTAAACATATTAAAAGTATAATACGAAATTTAATAATACTTTTCTTTTAAGGCATGCCAAATTTTTATTCAATTTGTTTCCTACGTGCAAACATTTCACAGCATCTAAAAGACGAATCTAGTGATTTCTAGATGCAAATGAATGCCAGATTTAAAGCAAAAAAAATTTTTCGTAGAAGCCATTTTCGAGTTTCAGATTTTTAAAGGAGAAACTGAAGCGAGCTGGAACAATTCATAATTTTTAAGCATTTTTCACCACCGGGATTAGGTCTGCTTATTAAAAGGGCATGTACATTACTTGCCATATTCTCAAAATCACTCTCCTAATCTAAAGTAGAGGGAATATTATCTACCTCATTAAACCCATTCTCGTTAAACATTGCATTGGCTGCATTTGACAGTTCGATGAATTTTATGATTTTATTCTGGTGAACATGTTTAATGTTTCCGTCCACCATTTCTACTAAAAACGAGTGTCGGTTTTTCTTTTCTTTTATCAATGCTGGACCTCACCATGAAGCATATAGCCTGTTGCTTGAATCAGGTATGAGGACTACGACCGCATCACCGATTTCAAAAGTTTTGTGTAAAGAACGCAAATTATTGGATATTTCCTATAATAAATCCTATAATGCGTAAGGTATTGGAACATGCCAAGCGCTACCTTCCTTTGTAATAATGTGACGCAACATACGTTTCAATGTCTAATTAAACCTTTCAACTAAACCATTTGACTGAGGTTACATGGGTGCCGAAAACTCGGATTTGACCCTAACCTTTTCTCAAATTCCCTCCTTAAATCTGCGTTAAAATTGGTAAATTATCTGATGCGATTGCATTAGGGGTTCTTGTCCTAGAAAAAATCTGCAGAAATGTATCCTAAGTTGTTTCTGCCGTCAAACTGACTACTGCCTCTGCCCACCTAATATGCTGGTCTACCAAGCACAAAATATATTTATGTCCTTTTAATCTATAGGTCCGATTAGGTCTACGTTGACAACCTGAAAAGCTAACTCTAGTTTTGTCACACTGGAGTAACTGGTGCCCTGGCCTTTACTTTCATTGTCTTAGTTAACTGACAGCTTTCACATCGTTCACAGAATTTCTGGACATCTCATTTTACATTTTCCTAATAAAAATTATAACGAATTCTTTCTAATGCTTTTTTAATTCCCATATGTCCTCCAAAAATTGACGCATGCGCGAGCTCTAGAATTTCATTTCTTCTACATTTACTAATATATTACTTTTTGCTAATTACTTTACATTTTGCCCTAAAATTTTGTCTCGATGAAACTTTACATTCACAAAATAGTTTCCTTTATTTGACTTTGCTTTAACCGACGTTTAGCCTCCCAACGACAGAGCAGTAAAGTCGCTGAATATTGGTAGTTCTGTCCAACGTTCGAATCTCGACGAATGGGCTGGCTGCATGAACATTTTTGTGACTTTATGTAAACTATTCTCCTCCTTCTATGCTAAAAACTGTAGACTTTTAAAATAGTTATCACTCAGTAATATATCTAACACTTCTGGGGGTATTAAAACATCTTCGACTAAAGACTTCGCCACTCACGATGAACGATAATTTCGCTATTTCCATTAGTTAGTGCTAAAAATATTCATATTAGCTCGCACTTTCTCTGGGGTCCAAAAATTTCTTCCAAGTAAACTGCAGACCCCTTTTCGGCTCTAAATTCTGAAATTATATTTTCCCTTTAGAGCGGTTATCTTACTCCCCAAATCGATTTTTAATGCTTTAGTTACCCAACCGTTTACATTAATTTGCGCTCTATCCAATTCCCTTTTTATTGACTGCTTAGAAATTTCCTTTCCCAAACATCTTGGTTTGACAACAACAACTAATTTCTTCAGTTACGCTAACTTCGCCATCCATCTACCGCACTTGCTCTATTTACTTCCGCAAATTTGTACTTATTATTTTTATTCAGGGCGATCACGTTTAAAATGTTCTTTTGACCCACACTTATATAACATGTGAAATTTTTCTAAGGAGAGTCTACTTTTTCTCTTTTTGACCATGCTGAAGCCTTTTTGTCTGAGCTGAATTTATAGTTTTGTTTTAGCTTTACTATAAACCTATCTAGTGATTAGCCTTCTTTAATACTATTCTCTTTCTTACAACATTTGGAGTAAGAGTTCCCTGTCACCTAGAAAAAAAAATGTCGCATTCTTTTGTTAAATCCTTTAGTTTTTTCACCAACCTTCTCTCTCTGCTTGATACCAATATGAGCAGCAGTTTCCGTATTCTACAGTAACTGCCAACTGGTTAACAGTTTTCAGATCCGTCGCTCCCCTCAGTTTATAATAACTTCACACAGAATTTAATCTAGTAGCAAACTGAGTAAAATTTTTCCTGGTGGAAACATAAATCCAGCCTTCTGGTTTTGTCGGAACTTTCACAGTTAGGAAATTTTACAGTTTTAACAATTTCGTCTAAAGTTTTAGCTTTGTGATCTTTTACTAGATACACCGAATTCCCAGAATTAAAACCCACCTCAAGTCTTAATCTTTCTAATTCTATCCGATTGCGTTCTGTCTGTAACCTTCCTGGATTAACTCCATATTTTCTTCCTCTTTCCTTTCGGCTAATTGTTTATCAACCATTACTTCTCCATAATCCTTACTCCCCAGGATGATATTTTTGAGCTCAACCATTTTTAAATCGCTTGAGACCTTTTCTCCAAATTCATCGACCAAAAGTCAAGATCAGCCTTCTTCCCTTTCAACTAAATACGCCATAATGAAATACCAAAAGTAATATATAAAGCAATAGCAACAAAACCCTCACTGTTGATTACTATAACATAAATATAAGAATGCAATCAGTTATTCTTAAAAATTCATTTACATACCAAACTTTTAAATACACATAACACTTAAACAAATCTTATGAGCTTCTATGAATTTCCAGACGTCGATGGGGAAAAAAAAAAAACTTTCTCAGCCAAATGTTAAAATTTCCCTTAACAAAACTTAGAATTTCAACTCAGAATAACTTTGGATTTAATGATAAATAATTTAATAGCAAATCAAATACTTTTTTTCTACCATTTGCTTTAAATCTTGCACTTTTTACTAACGAATAAATAAAAATACCTGCATCTCATCCGATGGACCACTTTAAAAAAAATCAGTACTCATCCATGTGAGGATTATTAATCTGACTTCTGATACCATTGTATGGTGGATTCATAGTCCTTTTGATGCATTTTCTCTTGGCAAGGACACGGCATGCAACGGATTTTCGTTTTCTCTTATGTAGGTCACAAGGGTTCCATAGATTCGTTTGTTGATCCTCCGTCTATTCAAGCATTAGTCTGAATATAAACTTTTGGACAACTTTTTTAGTACTTTATTAAAAAATAAAATGCCATCATCTGAAAGGCATTATTTTTTGCAAAGATTTCATTCCTTCAGAAATACATTGCTCAGATCTCCAAGACAATGCCATCTCTTCTCTCAATTTAAAATTTTTCAATCCTCTGTTTTCAAACAGCACGTTACTGAGATCATGGACTAGTGAGTTACTGAAGAAACTATTTCTGGATAAATATAAATTGCAATTTAAATTAGCAATGCCCTCGCCGGGACTCGAACCACGGACCACAAAAGCATGCGATAAGGGCAGGAGAAATACCTTAACGTATTAGCATTAGCAGCCTATGCTATTAATTCCAATGCGGCTGAAAATTTTAGTAAAAATTACAAATGAGCTATACTAGCAATCAAGTTAACTTGTATTATAAACTGTGATAGACAGAGATATTATTAGCATAACTTAGCGGTCATCTCTCTTTAATAATTTCATTGAAACCTAAACCATGATTGAAAACTAAGCTGCATACTAAAGATTAATCAGCACGAAAAGGATATGAAGAGGAGATTTAAAATCCCAAGATATGAATATAAGGAAGTTAGAAATTTTTTATTATTTATGAAAATGCTGTAAATGTTCATAATTTTCAATTAGTGTTAATTAAATGTGTTTCAAAGTATATTGTTTAATAAAGTAATTCGGAAACAAAATAAATATTTAAACGTTTTCTGATATCAAAATATGGAATCTGTAAGAAATTTAAATAACATTAACTTAACTTCTGTGATTAAATATTGGGAAGGTAAATGACAGCCTAATGAAGCATATATTACAATAATATTGGTGTGAATTTAGAACAGTTTAGCAGATTAGTGAAGAGAATTTTTTAAACTAAATTAGAAATATTTACCCAAATTGATAAATTTGAAAGCTAAAATCATTCTACTACCTAAGAAGATTTTTTAATATTTATCTAGGCAGGAAAAATAATTTAAGCTGCCCACAAATTAATATTTAGTATCTTCTCTCAAATCCGACATCTCATAGTTCAGTATATATATATTAGTTTTATGTATGCCATTAATCTTTCAGTTCTAGGTATGGCAGAATTGATATATATATATATATAGGTTCTATATATATATATAAGAAGGTTCTAACCTTCTTATATATAGAGAGAACTTCTTATATAATAAATATATATATATATATATATATGTAGGTTAGAACCTTCTTACATCTGAGATTGGCAACATACACAACAGTTAGATGGTTCTGCAAGCTGTGTGAAAGAATTCAGACAATTCTGCCATTGAGACGGAGATGGAAACAGAAGCAGCATGACGTGAATTCTTGAGATGACACTATTTCGTTTTTATGATGCCACCCCATTTCGAAGGATGTAATGGACTGATTTTGATTTTCTCATCTTATTTCTTTTCATTTTTCTATGTTATCTTCGTGTTAATTATGTTCGCGTGTTCTGTCATTAAAATTCCAGAAAAGCTACTAACATTTCCATTAATGGTGTTGAGCAACGACACTCTACAAATTTACACGGGGGCTCCACCTCTTTGAACTCTGAGGAATTGTTTACTAAATTAACCGTACATAATACGCATTTTTAAAAATTGTTCATAATAAAGAGAGTTGAATTTATAAATTGCGTTTTATTTGTTGAAAAACTGGAAGAAAAAAGAAATATTTTTTTCGGGGGAACTTATTAGCTATTTTGCGGGATATGCATTTAGTTTTTCAGTTAGCCTGACTTCAAAGAATATGCAATAATGGCATTTTGCTTGCACTTCCTATTTGCTTCTTCCTGATACCTGTCTATTTTTCAGTGATAATAGCATATACTCGAAACAATAATGAGCAAATGCATACTAAATTTAGTATACATGTTCTCATTATTTCTTACAAAAATTTTCTTTTTCACCATTTATATCAAGTAAATTACATGCATAAATGCTACATCTTCGAAGCTTTCATTTGCACGAATTGCGGGTGTACTTTGATTAGGAATGATTAAACAGCTAAACAAGTAATTCCACATTATTTTTTACAAAAATGCCGCAAAGTTATATGTAGTAGGTTATGAAGGTGTTTAGCTGCAGAATACTACAAGGCGGCGCAGAAATTTGAAAATATTCTCTGCATTTGCTACTTCATAGAATGGGGCCCATATATCACTATCGGTATAACTAGCAGAGACTGCTCCCACTCCGATGGACTAGAGTTCGAACCTCAAGTAAAGCATGGAAGTTTCTAACATCAGGTCCTTTGTTGCATATGCGTTTTAGGAGTTTTTTCTAGTTGAAGTGTCAGCATCAGGTAGTTTTCCTCAGGAAATTTTCACGAAAGGCATCAATCTAACTGACCTTCAAGTCTTGGGATTTCTGTCGCAATCTCCTACAATGTGTTACTTTAAAATAAGAACTTCAAGGCCTTTTCGACCCTCTCGCATTTGCGATCTTAACAAATGTCGTCATCACCACTCAGCTCTTCTTTTCTCCACATCAATTGAGGTTTCGTTTGCTTGTGTGAGTACGACAAAAGCCTCAAGGGCTATCTGCCTAAGGAAAGAGATGCCTTCGTGGAGGACTGTCTAAGGGAAACTGACTTGTATACACGTTAGACATGGAGAAAACTACGAAAACCCTCATGCAGCCGCAGCTATCATTACTAGGGTTACCATGCCAGGCGAGAGGAAGAAAATGACCCTGAAGTGTCTGTTCTAAAGCAACCGACAATACCTTTTTACCTGTCTAACTGCAGTGGCAGTAAAAATGAAATATACAAGAAAATTCTTAAAGATTTGAACAATCTGAAACAGTTTGTCGCCGAATAAGTTCTGAAAGATGAGCAAACCAATTTTTCTATTAAATTAAGCTCTTCTACGACACATTATGCAAATAATATTTTGGAACTGCTTATGAAAAACATTAGTACGCATAATAAAAAATAACTTTTTTTGTAATTTTATGCAAAAAAAATGGCTTTCTGCAGTTGTACTCCCCCAGAAACCTCTTCCTGAATCCTTATTTTTATATGTTGATTCCAAGAAAATTTTCAGTTCCCAAACTCAGAAGTAAGACACCTCAGTTCCATTGATTGTGATTTACGGTAACAGCAATGAAAGACGAGAATGTTCTACATTTGGGTCAATGTTTTCTCAGCTATATTAAATTATTAACGTTAAATATTATCCAACAGAATATCGCAAGAAAGTCACTGCAAGAACGCACCTGGCGATTATCTAAACTATGACTATTCTTTCGCGTCAGTGAAATTCAATAGCTTTGTCCTGGAATGTACCACCGACCTTCACTCGTCATTGATATTTCTTTTTTGAATAGACTCCTTCCCCATGGCTTACAGCCAAAGTGATTATATTGCCGTGTAAATTTGAGCGGTGAATTGAAGAAATTTTTATTATCACAAATCTTCTGAAAATGAATACCGAAAAACAGCCATACATTCGAATTCAAATATATCTTATAATCATTCTGAATGAGAAGCTCAAGTTTCTTTCATATGCCTTCTAACATCTTATACCAAGTTTTTCTTAATTGAAAAATATCATATGTATATAATGCAATATTTAGTTTCAGAATCAGGTAAATACTTTTAACATTTTGCATTATTGATTGGTTTTTAAACTCAATTACATCTCGTTAAATACCAGAATGCGCACAAACCTGCTCTGCAACCACTGGTTTGTAACTTCTTAATTATTCATAAAATATCCATAATTAACCTAAAGACATCCAGCAACAGGAATACTTATTATGGACTACAAATCGCATGCTAAAGTACATGTGTTATACATCGTGCATACTTAATCTTGTCCAGCTAATTTTAAAACTTCCGTGGAAGGCAAAGGTAAAAAATGCACAAATACAGTCGAACTTGGTTATAACGAGCGCAGGTATAACTAGATCACTGTTATAATAAGTAAAAAAATCAAAGTGATTGCAATATATTCGGCTCACTATAAATGTAACTATTCGGAGATATAATAAGTAATGGATAAAAAAGGAGAAATTTTGCTTCAAGTTACTGAACGAAAAATAACGGGGGATAATCTTTTCTGAACGCAGAATTAAAGTTCTACATTTTTTACATCAAAATCGTTACACATATTTTCGTTTGCTTCAGAAGTGCACTTCTAAGTGTTTGCAATTTTATAGTTTTGCTGCTATGACACAGGTCCCCCAAACCAAAGAATCATCTTTTACCCCACGACTTTTTTCTCTCTGGGGAATGATATGTTCGTCTCGGTACCTTCATCATTGACGGTGAAAATTCTGAATGCATTTCATCTTACAATGAAATTATTAATCATTCTTATTAAAGTGATTTAAGTATTTGAAAACAGCGGATAAAAAATGCATAATTTTATCTATACGTTCCTAGAAAAATATCATATTAGGAATGCACTAACTTTTCACCCCATCATTTAAAGGCTAAATATAATTCTGTAAATGTTCAAAGCTTAACATTTCGAAATAGATCTAGTCTCCACTTTCTTTCGTGATTACGTGTTTCTTCTTGGACAGGTGCGTTTTCAGTATGTACTCAGGTTTCGGAATCGTTTAACTTTCAAATGTTTATTGCAGCGCTGCCCGAAATTAATGTCGAACATATATACACTAAACTCCTACTCAGAAAGCTCTTCCAGAAAGAAAAGAGCGTACAGGTTAAAGAAAATGAAAGAATCAGAAAGATAATGTGTTGGCATACGAAAACTCAAAATGCAAATGTTAACTTCAGGTACATTTGTAATATTCACTTTTACACAGATAAAATGCATGCTCCTTACTTAAACAGCTCCGAAGACTACTAACAGCAATACCGAATTCTGCTTTATTACGTTACAAAGAGAAATGAGTTAAATCAGAAAATATACAAACAGGCAAAGGCTTCCGAACAGTCAAAATTTGGAGACTTGATAATCCAAAAAAAAAACACAGTTCTCTCTATATTTTAAATAAAAAATTGAATGGAATATCTTTTTTGGCTGTTTCCGACTGTTAGTGGTTTATAGAACTTTACATATCTTATATTAGAAAAAGCAAAGAGGGAAAAAATGTAAGTGGCGTGAACATCGTCAGCTAATCAATGTTTATTAATATTTGTCAATTTTCGTAAATGTTTTTATCCGAAACATTGTCTACTGTGAAGTTTTAAATTAATTTCATTGAGTTGAGTTACTTTGTTAACGTTACTGCTCATTGTTACCTAAAGTTTTAAAATAAACAGTAAAATAAATGATCCACCTTAGTTTAACCTTTATTTAACATTATTTATTTATTAATTTAATTTATTGTTTAATTTTAATCGCCAAGTCTCGAGATCCATGTACAGATTTAAAGTTGGAGTTATTCTCTGTTCTTTAATTCTTCCATTCTCATTTTCATATATTTCATAGCGTAATGAATTTCACACGTCGCTTATCCGATTCGTTAGAGAATCGGATAAGCGAACGTGTGAACGAATCGGGGCCTTACTCTATTCGCATAGGAAAAAAAACTATTAAACAGTGTAAAATCGGTTTTCACTATGTGGAGTTATTTACACTTATTTATAGCCCGTTAAATTAAAATGAAAAGCAAAGCTGCGCCTTTCGCCCGATGAAAATATGTACGTTTTCTTTTGCAAGAGTGTAAAATAAAAGTATAAGTTTATCTAATTAAAAAAAAATTAAGAAATGTATCTTAATATTCTCGACTTTAACACTGAAAGTTTGATTTTGAGTTACATACTAGAAAGTATCTGTTTCGAATTTTTAATTCTAACCCTTAAAAGCATATTGGGTTCCTTCAAGGCTTCGGAATATTCAAACATCATAATTTCTCTTTTTAATTTCAAGAAACAGCTGCTTAAAATGTAAGATTCTTATTATCTTTAATAAACTTAAAGTTCATTAATTAAAAAGTTTCACTTGAAAATACTATTATCTTTCTTTAAACTTATTTAACGGCAAAACTTTCGCATTAATATGAACTGGTACGTTTGCGATAGTAATGGAGATTATAGATTTTGATGGCTATATCAGGACAGAAACAGAAGCTGAAAGATATCAAAGAAATAATTCGAGAGGATGCGGCACTTTGTGATGTGACCTATGCTTTATATAATACACTGCTCGACATTGAAAATGCAACACCAAGAAGGAGAGGTCAGAAATTTATGCAAATTTTAGTGTAGACGTACGTCACTGAGTTATGCGAATGATGAGAAATGCGCCGCTCTCCGACGCACGTGAAGTAAGATATAAGGGAAGGAACGTGCAGAATGGGCAATACTCGTGTCGTTATTTCTGCCAGACGAATTATCGAAGAAAGTTGGTTTTTGTCCTGGAGGATACGTGTAATAGGAGAGAATGTCAGGCCACCGTCAACGAAGGCACTTTCAGCAGATAGAAGATTTTACAAGGGGTATGGTGACTGGACTGAGAAGGGCGGGTTGGTCCTTACGTCAAATCGCAGCTGATACCCACATGGATGCGAGCACGGTGCATCGGCTATGGTGAACATGGTTGGAACAAGGGAATGTGGGAAGAAGGAGGGGTGCAGGTGCAGCCAGAGTGACGTCAGCACGCGTGGATCGACGCATCCGCTGACAAGGTGTGGCGGTCCCGCAAGTCACTTGTACCACGATTCTGCAGCATGTGCAAGATACCCTGGATGTTCCCGTGTCGACAAGAACCATTTCCCATCGATTGGTTGAACGTAGCCTGCACTCAGGGCGTCCGTTAAGAAGTCTGCCATTGACCCCACAGCATAGACGCCAACGTTTAGAATGGTGCCGGAATGGACCGATGTGGATGACAGAATGGCGATTGATGATGACAGTCGTATTCTCAGATGAGTCACGCTTCTGTTTATCCAGTGACAGTCGCCACATACGTGTGTGGCGTCTACGTGAAAACAGATATAATCCGGCAGTAACTGTGGAACGCCCCACCGCGCAACAACGTGGCATAATGGTTTGGGGCGCTATTGCCTACGATTGCAGGTCACCTCTAGTTCATATTCAGGGCACTATGACTACCCAACGATACTTGGATAATGTACTGCAGCCGGTAGCAATCCCCTACCTTTAGGGGCTGCCTAATGCAATTTTTCAGCAGGATAATCAGTGCTCGCATCTGCCAACATGCTTTGCAAGGTATACAGATGCTTCCTGGCCACCGTACTCTCCTGACCTGTCACCAATCGAACATGTGTGGGATGTGAATGGACGCCGTTTGCAGACTCTTCCCCTGCCTCGTTCAGAAGACGAACTGTGGCAAAGGGTTGAAAGGGAATGAAGAGCCATCCCTCAGGACACCATCCGCACTCTTACTGACTCTATGCCTAGACGTGTTTCTTCGTGCATAACTAATGCTCTATTCGGTCCATTTCAAATTAGAGCACCTTTTATTTTAATAGTGAAATATGTTAAATAATACTTAACTTTCTTTGAATATTTCTGAATGGGAATAAAAAAAGGATTTAAAAAAAATATTATTTGAAACTTGTGACTGGGTTATTGTAAAATGTAAGGGGATAATTCTTTTAATTATACTTATCAGAATTTTTTTACCCTTATTTTCAACAATGCATATTCTAAAACTCTTCTTCATTGCTTCCTTAAGTACGCATCTCATGCTTTACAATACCTTTTAACACATTGTTTCCCAGTACGAACAATTCTTGCTTAAATAGTTTTATAAACGTACTTGTCAACAGGATTTCAATTTATATTTACAATTCAATGTTAAGGTACATTTACATACATTTAGATAATATTTATAATCATTATAAATTTAGATATATTTAATAACTAGATTTCTTCACATTAACTTTCACAGGAGTTTATGAATGAATAAAACCTTCATTTCAAATACATTTATAAATAATTTAATAAACATTTACGCATTTTCTTAAAGGCAGATACATGGTTTGTGCAAGCATATGCATAAATAAATTTCTGTGCATTCGCCATATTTTTCGAGTAAAGTAATTTACAATAATTTAGCATATACCCGAAATTTTTACATAAGAAATATGTATAAATATAATTTGAATGAAAATTACACGCATTATTTTTAATATCCACTCAAAGGTCAGTTTTCCTTCGAAATTTCTATACGATGGCATCTCTCCCTTTAGGCAAATAGCCCTTGCATGCCTTACTCTATTTAATAAAAACTTAACCTGACCTATGTGCCTAATTACAAATATTTTAACACGCATAATTTTGTATTTACATCTGGCCATCAAGTTCCAAACTTTTAACCTAAAACGCGTTTTAGGGTACATTTATTATCAAAATCAAATCGACAGATTACACAAATGTTTTCACCTCCGTCGATTACCCTATCTTTAAATTCTTAATATGCCGTCTTGATGACGTGGCACGTTCACATGGTCACATCATCTTGACCGCACACGGTACTTCCACCGAATCCGCAAATATATCCGTCTTCTGTTCCACACATTTGTGTAAAACTGCACATAATTTTACTCAAATGTGTGATTACAAATCAAGGAAAAGTTAACTTATTGGCATATCCGTATGTATATTTATTCATTTTGACGAAGATTGCAGCATTTGGTAGTAATTTTATTTTTTAATTAACCTAAATAAGTAAAAAGTGATTATTTTTCCTTTATATAAGAATAAAAATGATGAGTTGAAAATGAGCAACTATAAAGCCTTTTCTCTAAAATTTTTTAAAAAGTACATGTTACAATAATACATGGATGACAAAAAAAAATATTTTATTTAAAAACATTTTGGCGTTTGAAACATAAAAGTAGCGAATACTTTATCAAGGGTATCGAAAAACGTATACAATTTTTTAAAGTACCGTAAGGTATTTTTCATTCTTTAAGAATAACATTTTTGCTAAAATTATATTTTTGTAGTTTAACAGCTTAGAATTTTATAAAGCAAATTCGTAATCAAAACCGCCGTTGTTGATGGGATTTTGCGTAAATGTCACTAAACTATACAAACTGCTATTATCCATCACACAATGAATGTTTATTTTATGCGGAAATGTCCCGTTTTTCGATTTGTATGGAACTGCCGTGTGTCGAAATACTATCGAAGCGCTGTCAAGGGAGCTTCTGAATGTAAACAAAAAACACCCATCTGAAAACCGAAGCTTCGGAGCAGTGCTTCACTTGTAGTGCGGAGTTAGAAAAATGCAGTGCACCGGAAACAGATTCGAAGTGAAAATCACAACCTTTTAGAGCATCGTAAATGTACAGGGTGATCAGCGAATAAGCCCTGATTTCAAAATTAATTATCTCTACAGCAAAAATCGATAGAATTATGCGGTAAACTGTACGTTTATTATCAAAACTGTAAAAATGGTGTACAAAAGTTTAGAAAATTTAGTTACAAAAATCGTTAACAGGTGGCGCTCTAATCGCAATGACCTATCAATAGCCTTTAAAATGTGCTTCGAAGTCGAAAGTGATCATCAGCATGCTGGAAAAGAAGTCAAGCA
>KK115855.1:118313-143032 GCA_000611955.2 Stegodyphus mimosarum | reverse complement strand
CGCGTGGTGGCCACACAAAATACTGATTCTGATCTCTTGTTCTTGTTTGTTTGCTTTGAACATTTAATCATTTATTTGTACCACTACCACTCAACTGTGTATTAAATTGCATTCAATTATGACGATTCCTTCTTGGTGTTGCAATTTTCACAAACGTGAGTGTAGTAATGAAGCCATTAAAGCCTTCCTATCAACAGCATCCAGATTATGTGCAATGTTTTTAATGCTTGCATTAAACTTGCTTACTTTCCATCTCAATAGAAGCATTCTATAATAATCACCATCCTGAAGCCCGGAAAAAATCCCTCAGACCTTAACAGCTACAGACCCATCAGCCTGCTACCAGCGATGGGAAAATTATTTGAAAGAATTATAAGCATTCGACTCACTGAACACCTTGAAAAATTCAATCTTACTGAAAAATTGCAATTCGGATTTCGGCGAGGCCACAGTACCACTTATCAAAAGCAATATTTCGACTTTCTTTAATGTCTTTGATCCTTGCTTGGTAATCGATTTCAAAGTCAGTATCTTTGTTTTTCACAATCGTAGATACCATCGTACTCGGCATACGGTATGCAATAGCAAAGTTCTGGATGCGCATGCCATCTACATTCTTTTCAACTGTCTCATTTTCACCTCCACGGTGATCCTAACAATATTTTTCGTTGCTTAACTCTTCTCATCAACTTTCCTAAATCACATTGCTAATTATTTTACAAAAAATTTACCAGAAAAATCGCGTGAAAGTTCAGGGTTATGTCGAGGGTATTCTACTGAATATTAGCAGCAGCCTTTCTGACACACATGGGCATTTTCTCGAAACAGGTGAACAAGTGTCGTGGAACGCGCAGTCGTGGTTCATCGAACTCGAACAAATCCCCCTGAAAACAGATTTATCTGCAGTATATACTATTCATATTTCAAACAAATATCATATACCAAACAAAAGTTTTCGCATCCAAACAGGATGTATGCCAAGTTGGAGGTATTTCAAAGCAGGCGTATACTGAGGTACCGCTCATCTTTATTGTACTATATATGCTATTGATTTAAATAAAAATATGCAGTGTCGATAATCTTTTAAATCATTTTTTTCAATGAAAGTTATTTAGTTAATTATATGAATTCCTTAATAATTGCTTAATCCAATGTGATTAAGAGATCAAACGTTTGATTTATTGATATGATTTTTTTGAAGCAATATCCATTTCTGCTCTGATGTTCGTTCTGAATGTTTCTTGTGCATTAATAGTATTTTTCCAAGTTTTTTACAACATTTGCGTTAAACAAATTTCATCTATATTGATACATCTAGAGGCGAACCATGCGCAATCTATGGACAAAAATCGGTATCGGCAGTTTCGATTTAATTCAAATTCTAAAGTGACGACGTGGACATGTATTAAAAGCAAAGCTGAAAGATACAAAGGGTGGGTGACAATGCAAAGTGAAGTACAGAGTAGTAATTAAAAAAAAAAAGGAAAAAAAACCTCTCCGGTATATGAACACCTAAACGGCCTATCCGCTCAACCAATCGAAACGAAATTTCAGATATTATTATTTGAAGGTAAACTGATCAGCGCAATGTAAAACCACAACTGGCGTTGGAACGATATACGTATGATAAATTTGTCGGCGTAAAACGTTTGCAAATAAGAGCGTTGTAAAGCACTAATGACAACTGAGGGAAGGAAGAGGTAAAAACGTTTCTACGTTCTTTAAAAAGCGAGAAATAGTGATAATCATTCCATTTTTGTAAATCTAGTATACTAAGCATTTCAGAGGAAAAAATTTGGAAGTTCTAGAAGACATTCATACATTTCTTTTAGTGGAAGATATGTGTACAGATTTTCAGTCATAGCAGTTGATAAAGTAAAACTTTAGATTTTTAATTTGCTTAATTATTTGCAAGTTGTTATAAATAATCCAACTGTAGTGCTTTTCAGCACTGGCTTTATCAAAAATTATATTAAACAAATTCATAAAAATGTATGTAAATCGTATCGAAATTAGATTTATTACAAACAGTACTAGAAACTACAAGAAGAATTTTGATAATATATTTATAAATCTGCTTAAATCAATATGTAATATAATTTTTGATAAAGCCAATGCTGACAAGCATTGCTGTTTCATTATGAATAATAACTTGCAAATAATTAAACAATATTTAAAGTCTGAAGGCTTACAATATCAACTCCTATGAAAATTACAATAAATTTCTTCCACTAAATGAAATCTACGAAAATCTTCTAGAACTTCCAAATTTTTTCCCTGAAATGCTTACTATATTAGATTTACAAAAATGGAAAGGTTATCACTATTTCTCGCTTTTTAATATCTCTATCAGGCATACAAACTCTTTACCCGCAAACAAATGGTATTTCCAAAGGGAAGTTCTTACTTGACACATTTATGTCACATATATTTATTTTCTAAAGAGTACAAGTTTCTTAAAAACCTTTCAGAAGATGATTTCAATAAATTTGCACGTACATTCAGGAAAACAGATGATATTCAACAATAATAATCTTATTGAAACAAGCAGCATGTACCCCAACTGCTTAAAACTAAGCAAAACCAATAAGAACTAAGTAATTGTAGATTACTTGGATCTAAGCGTTTGTAATCTAAAAGAAATAATACTTTTTGACAAAAGAATAGAATTCAGTTTTTCAAAAATTGAACTCATAAGCTGGAATACAAACATCTCTAAAACGTTATTGCAAATGCAGTTTTTAATCAAATTCCCAGAATTTAAAAAATATTATGCACCGAAACTGAACAACAGATACTTCTTCCTACTAAAATTTTACAAGACAATAAAATTCCAATTAGCTACATTAACATTCAACCAGTCAACTTAAAAAAACTGGAGTGGTCTATACCCTATAAATATTTTAAGGTAATGAATTTTTTAACCAAAAGCTCAAATAAGAGAAGGATAAAGAAGGCTGAATTAAAAGAGTTTCTAATGTAATTGGTAATTATATAATTACTGCGCAATTTTTCTTGACTATATTTTTATCAACTGAGGGCCTACTCTATTCTAAGTCTCCATGATAAGCCCATGGCGTGAAAATTTTATTCTTTTCTAGCATTTGCCCTTTATTTTATTTTATTACTTGCATTACTTTAATGCTTTCCAATTTTTACTTTTTTAAAAATATCTTACTGTAAATTCACCTTTTGGGAGATTTAAAACTTTCCATCATCAATAGCGACAAACAAGCAACACTAAGAGTCACTTTTCTACCTTTTCGAATTACTTTTTTTTGTTCTTCCAACAGATAAGTTCTAACTTTTCTTATTTTGACAAAAATTTTGGTTCTCAGTTAATAATTCATTTTGTAAATATAACTTGAGTTCTTTATCTAGATTTTGTAAAATATTACGCTTTGATTTGAATTTTAATGTTAGTGAATTGCATATATTGCTTCTGCTTTATTAGACAAACTGAATTTATTTCATTGAAATTTGTATTTATGCATTATTATTTCCTATGAAAGGAAAGCGGCTGTGTAGAGGAGGCATTCAGAGCTTTCGAATAAACAAAAACACAGAGATCTTCCTAGAAGTTCAAAACGAAAACACAGCGATTTTCCTGAGTGAAGCTCAATTGTGATCAGATCTACCTCCTCTTAATAACATTGAATCAGATTTTGATTGTATTCCCTTTCCTTTTCTTCTTGTTATGTGTTTTTCTCTATTTCTGTTGTTTTCGGGATTTCTTCTGGTCTAAAAACACTCAGTTGAAATGTATTACTTATTGTCTGTAATTAATTAATTTTTCTGCAGCCTTCAGGGCGGAAATTATATTGGGATATTTCTGTTATAAGAAATCTGTGTAATACTATATATCTATCTAACTATTTAGCTATCTCTCTCTATATATATCTCTACATTGTTTGGTCTGACCTTGTTTATTTTACTGCAGCAAAGAAATCGGCGGTTATCTGCTTAAGGAAAGGGATGCTTTCGTAGAGGAATTTTTAAGCAAAACTGGCTCGTATACATGTTACACGTGAAAAAAACTACGAAAACGCCCATGCAGTCTGTGATGGGTCTTCACATTTTTCACTCCGAATTTCATTTCGACAGTGACAACGGACGTTGACTAAAGAGAGTATAAATAGATCATTTTGAAGTTCACTTGCTCTCTTCTCCCTAGCGATAATTCGCTTCCCGTCGTTCAGGGTTTTTGAACTAACTGATTTTCCCCGGGTCATTATTTGACCCGGGGAAAATCAGTTAGCGTTATATTATCAAATTTTCACAGGACCTGTGATTTTAGTACTCTCAAAATTTGAAAATATAACGCTGATTTTTGTTGTTTGACTTCTAAATTAAGCTATGATTGGTTAGTATTAGTTTTGGTTGCACTTTTCAAGCAGCGTTACGTAACGTAGAAAAATCTCGAAGTCGGGAAAACAGATGAATTTAGGGGGAGATCACCAAATTTAGAATATTAATTTTGAGATTACCAACTAGTTTTAAAAACAGTTATCGTATTTTCTTACATCTTACATATTTATGGGCATTCATAATTAATAGATATTTTAAAATTATTACTTAGAAATGAGTTTACCAACACTTTTATATTTACAAAAATATTTTCCTCTTTACCCAGGTTCATCGTATTCAAATCGATAAAACTACTGAATGCAATGATCAACCTGGTAATTCATTCTCAATTTTAAACCGGGTGAATGGCCTGGTGTGTAAACTGGGGTGAGCTATGAAAATTTTAGCAAACGGCTCGTTATTTATCTAATTAAAACAAAATATCAGAGTATAATTAAAAGTGCGGTAAAACATCTGAATACTGGTAGTTCGCCTGGGTTCGAATTCCGGCGAACGAGCTGGCTGTATGGTTGGTTTTCTTCATGTGTAGCATAAATTAGAGACAGTTTACCTACGAAAGTCCTCTACGAAAGCATCCCTTTCTATAGGCAGATAGCCCTCCAGCTGTTTTGCCGTGATCAATTCACAATCTAATTAAATGTTTCACTTCTTAGAAAAACAGAAAATACAAATAGTTGTGAATAAACAAGAAAACATTTTAAAAAATTAGAAAAATATAAGCATTACAAAATATTGAAGAAATTACATAAAACAGCGAATAAATGTATGCCGCACAAATTGCCGCAAATTATTTTTTTCTTTCACACCTTTTGATATTCTAGGATCTAAGCCGAGTGACGTTTTTTCAAAAACATTTATTGCATAAGGTTTAGGATTAAATTTCCTTAAAAAGTTTTTTCGTTTAAGGATAGTGTCGCTAAATCTAAAATAGATCGTACAATCAAAAAGCTCTTCTTGTCACAGAAATATGTTCATAGAGTTTGGAGGTCGTTCAGACTAACGTTCGAAGTTAAGTGAGCAGCATGTGTTTTTCATTGAATAAATAAAATAGCAAACAAAACAGAGAAGGGCTTAGAAATTAGAAGCAAATTTAACAACTAGATGGCACGAGATCCTCTACCGCTTACTACTGTGTCTAAGCAGTTTCGTGGTTTTCTTTAATAAATCATTTCTTAAATATCAGCCTATTTTCCCTAGAAAATTATCCACGAAACCATATCTTTGTCAGTCAGCCCTCATATGCTTTGCCATATTCAATTAAATAAACACACAAAATCATTCTTAAAATGATTAAATTAATTTCGTGTTAGATGGTACGAAGCCTTTTAAAAACTAGGATACTTTTCATAAACAATTACAGTGCTAATCTGAGCTGTTAAACTGGAATTGGATCGGATTATCTGTTTACAGCAGTATTTCTCAATTTCAGCCTCGCGTCTTACATTTATATATTGCTCTGGCGAAAAAAAGGAAATTCCTAGATGAAAATAATGTACTAATGAAATGTTGATAAACAAATAGATAGAATCAATAAAATCATCTGGTAATTATAATTTAATTCTCAATTATAAATTGATATATATTATTAAAAATCCAAAAAAGTGCATACTAATATTATTAAACTGTTTAATAAAAGGAAAAGAGCACTTCGAAACTTTTAGCGCCTATGCAATTTCTCTTCATTTTTGCACCATGTACATATTTTGGTAACTATTGGCTTACTGTAAAGAACAGATGAGAACTCTCCCGCAGTTCCATTCTAGTTTTTATTCCTGATATACAGATAGTGAATGAGACTTAAAAACAACTTTCTTTTAAATATATCTTCCTCTTCTATCCTCTAACACACCCGTTTACTTTCGCCTTCGTAATTAACGTCCTTCTCCCCTTCTTGACTGCATTTGCGACGACACCGGCAGATAGCCCTCGAGGGCTTTGCTGTAATCAAATAAACCAAACCAACCATTCTATTACCGTCAACAGTATTTTCACAAATAGTGAGCATTAGTCTAAGAATCCTGCCTTTAGCAAAAAGAAAATTTAGATATTTTTTCGTTATTAGGAGAACACGCGCCAAACACTTTTCTCTAGACAGTTATATATGTCACCTTCGTACCTCCAGCAACATATAGTACTTTCGTTACCAGCTTATTTCGCCTGCTGTAAAAGTTTTCTAAACTTAAGAAATACATATTTCAAGTTACTTATTTAAGTAATTAACAAAGAAACAGAGCAAATTTTTATTTTTATAATGAAATTTTATTTATGAATGAAAAATTTTTATTCACAATACTTTCTTTAAAAATAAGAATAATATTATAAAAGATAACAAAAACACATTTAGTTTAACGAGGCCAATAGGCAACATACCAAATAGCCGGACAATTGCAATTTAATGCAATCACTGCAAATGGCCTAAACTCATCCATCCGTCTCATCACAGAAAACGTTGGCCAGGGCTTACTACAGGGAATGGAGGAATTACACTCGAGAAAAAGGCCCAAAGCTATGGCAGACGGTGATGTCCACTTTTAAGGCCCGTTTCCACTACTGCGTATGCGTTGCGGTGCGTATACGTTTCTCCAATCAGCGAACGAATTCGTTTTGATTGACATCTGGTGTCCGTCGACGGATGACGGAACGGATGAAGTTCAACAATGTTCAACTTCCATGCGTAGGTCTGCGGAAGCGTTGGGGTCACGTGGTAAAAAAGGAGCAATCAGGTGTTGTCACCAAAAATTAATGGCGGCAGAAGCAGCGATGAACGCTGGTTCAGGGAAAGAATGTTTTGCTAAAAAATACTTATTTCTGAATTAACATTATTGCGAGAAATCTGCGTACTGAAAAAGACAGCAATCAGCTGAATTTAGTTAAAAAGATAAAAATAAGATAGCTGCAAGCTGCAACTACAGTACTAGTTCGCCGAGAGCAGTGATTACTGTCAAGGAAATCAGGCGCAAAAAATATAATACCAAGTTCATGAAATAGGAAAATTTGTCCTGAAAATTATTTTCTAGTTCTGCATACACGTTTACCTTTCATGATAATGAACGTCTGACTATATCAAACTGCTATAGCAAATCAGATATGGCATGAAAAGATTTGTTACTTTTTTCTTTTGAAACGGGTAAAAACTAAAAATGTTAATTATAAATTAAATTTAGTAGCCTTTTAAATATTTCACTGAATTAAAGAGTACGTTAAAGTTATATTTCTCTATTCACAAATATACCTTTTTGGCTAGCATATATTTGTAAGCACATGGAATATATTTTTAGCAGTCCGTTTAACTTCAATCGGAATGCCGCTTTAAAAAATAATGTTTTTTGTAAGAAATGTTCTAGAAGCTGAAGAACAAACTCTGGTGAATTTTTTAGACGATAGCACACTGAAATAGAACCAAAAAAATTTAGTTTTATGAATTCATTTACTTCATAATGTATATAAGACAAAATTGCTAATAACGTTAGTGTGATGATAGCGTAGTGGTAAAGCTGAGGGTAGCGAGCTGTGACCTTTTGGGTCGTGAGTTCGAATCCCATCCTTTTCTTTTTTTACCCTGTTTGCAATTTTCTCAGCTCCGTGTTCCAATTTTATCTATATTTGTGTTTTAAAATTTATTTCTATTGTTATGTGCATTAAATATAACGTTTTGTTGATGCTCTTATTTATTTAAAATTTTCCCTCAAGAATTTATTTTGAAAATTATAATATAATAAGAATTAAAAATATACTCCCTGTATATATATAAACATTTTTTTTCGTTTCACTTTTATGTTAATGCACATACATGTGAGGAGACTTTGGGATGTTTCCAGGTCTAAACTTTCAATACTAATGAACATGAGACAGTATTAATGCCCTGAACAATTTTAATAAAACAATTTTTAAAAAACTTATTATAATAATTGCTTTAAATTCAGTTCTCTCCAGCTGAAGCACAGGAATTAATTAATTAAATATTTCCATTTTATTTACCTTAGGTATGCATACATATATAAAGAGAAATAAGCTTATCTTTATAACTTCTTCCATAAAAAGCTATAAATTTAAAATTTATAAATTCAAAATAATATTTTATGGATTATGCATAAAATATAACTGCGCATAGTGCATTTTGAAAGAAACGAGATTTCTAATAAATTATCCAGCTATGACACAGAAGAAACTGACGCTAAAATTGTATATAATATCTGTTTTCTCCCCAAATTTGCGAATATTTTAAAAATATACAATCTCACATAGCAGTCAGCGGTATACAAGCATAGCAAATTTTGTGTAAATATTGTGAACCTTTCTTTACAGTTGCTCTGTATTTTTAAGGTACCAGCTATTTTTAAATGTGTTTAACATTTTTATTTGTTTTGCAGTAACAGTACATTTTAGTTTTAATAATAAATTATTTCGTTAACATTTAAGTCTTCTAGAAACGGAAAGAAATTTTTAAAAATTACTCCAGCTTCTATGCAGTTAGAGATGTTCATAATATGCATTATAACCTTACGTGTCTAAAAATTGCTAACTTACTTTACTTTCACAGTTCATAAGCAGAACTAAAAATTTCCAATAACATCGTCCGAATCCCGTAAGTTAAATCAGAGACCTCTGGTGGCAATGAATGCAACTGACCACCGAACTTCCGTAAGCGTAAATCCAACGCAATAGTGTAAACGGTTGTCCGTCTGCGTAATGCGTTTCTCCCAATAAGCACCGCAACGCATACGCAGTAGTGGAAACGAGCCTTTAGTTGCGGAAGTTGACCCGAGAAGGAAAATAGTGGATTTTTAGCCGAAAATTTTTGCAATGCTCGATTTCCTTAGCTTGGTTGCACATTTGGCGATAACTTTGCTATATATGGCGTATTAATGAAATGCATTTCTTTCTTTCATGAAAAAATCGAACAACGGGGGAATACAACTCATATGAATTTGATCATGTTTAAAATTAATTAAAATTTAAAATTAAAACAAAAGATACGAAATAGTTTTGTTATATTCTTTCAAGAATAAAATTACCCAACAATTGTAAAATAAAATCATACGGATTTGAGATTGATTAACAATAAACTGTAATTTGAACTTAAATTGAAAACAAAAATCTTTCACACAGATTCACTTAAAATTGAGATACAACAATACCTTACACAGCTTGGCTAACTGATTCCGCCATAATCCCACACTCTTTGAAATCTGGCTAACTGAAAAACTAAACGCATACAAAAAAAAAATATTGCTAATAAGCCCCCCCCCAAAATATGAAAAACTTCTTTTTTCCTTTCAGTTTTTCAACAGATAAATCGCAATTTATAAATTCAAATGCCTTTATAATGATCAATTTTAAAAAATGCATATTTATCGTAATTCATATTTTAAAAAATTTCAATATCGATGTCTACAGATGTTTGTTTGGCCTTCCGTCATTTCGCTCAATAATTTCACTTTTGTCATTTTTCCGTAACAACGAAATGTATCGTTTATCGTTAAATAATTGTATATTGTCGCAACTAGATAAATTTTAAAAGCAAAATAAGAGTATGTGATTAAAATAAAAAAAAAATCCAAATAAACTGACAAGGATTAAGAATTTTTTAATTAATGTTGCTGTTTATAAACAAAAATAAATAAATCTTATTGCTGTTATTCTAGAAGTAAGTTTCTACGCTGTAAAATTTTTAAATATTTCTACTCTTCACTGAAAACATTTTATTCGGTTTAGAAATCTTTTTTATGAATCCTCTTTTTTATCTGTTTATAAATGCATAATTGACTCATTATTTTAAAAAAGAGTAAACAGAATTCAAAAGTTGATGTTATAGTCTTTACAATAACAAAAATAAACTTTAACTCAAAATAAGAATTTTGTTGCGTTCTGAAAATTGCAACAACAAAATGTTTTTCTATTCTCAATCCATACATAGTTCTAGAGAAAGAATAAAAAAGGGGATATAGCCAGCGTACGGTGAAGAGAAATTTCAAATTACTTAACTGAAAATATATTTAAAATGCTATCAGCTTAGCACTGGTTTGCATAAAAATGCATCGTTTAATTTTTCACTTAAAACTATAAGGTGACCAAAATACAGAGGGTTAGTCACACCTAACTCTAAATCATTTGATTAATTCATAAAATACAAAAAAATTCGATTATCAGATACAGTTTGCTCTGCGCACTGCAGTTTGTAACATCTATTATATCATTCAATAAGATATTATTGGTAGAGTGCATTCGCAACGTATATGTCTTTTATGTTCCTTCGATAGTTATGTCATGTTATTCAGTTATGGCAAAGCACACGAGGGCTATCTGCCTAAAGGGAGGGATGCTTTTGTGGAGGACTTTCTAAGGGGAACTAGCTCGTATACACGTTACACATCTGAAAACCACGAAAACGCCCATGCAGCCAGCCTGTTCGCGGGATTCGAACCTCGGACCGAACTACCAGTGTTCAGCATCTTTACCGCTCGGCCGCTGGTTTCAATTCCTCCAAAGCTCAGAAACGAAATTTTTTGTTTTTCGTTCATTATTTTGATTTTATTTAACGTGCTGTACGCATTTTAAAATTGCAATAAGCATAATACTATTATAAAAAGTTAAGATACTGATACATATAAACAAGCATTTTGAGGCGAAGGCATTTTCGTTAAATTTTAACTATGTGTTTCATAAAACTACTACTTATTACGAAGTGAGCCGCGTGTAGCTCTCCAGTTTGGGGGAGCAAATTTTGATGAGTCGTAAAATTTCCTACCACACTACATCAAATTATGATAAAAACTTATCAGTGCCTCGCATTTTCAGTTAATTTATTTAATAGTTTATGGCAAAGCAATATGCCTAAGGGGAGTATGCCTTAGTGGGAGACCTTTTAAAGTTAACTGGCTCTCATTAACGTTACACATGGAACAAAGTAAAAAAACTCCTATGCAACCAGCTAATTCGGGAGCTTCGCATTTTCTGAAATAATGAAAATTTTAATAAACTGAAATGCAGTTTTGAAAAGAATGCTGTTGCAAAATGTGCAAAAAGATAAGTCGATCTTATCGCTTACATCGGACTTAAGAAAAAGTTAATTCCTGAATAAGGCGGGCGAAGTAGCGAGGTCTTGTGGGGAGCGTTTATTTACTTGCAACCGACTTCGTTTTCCCCTTCTGTGTGAGGAAAGAAATTTCGGCTCAAAGTCCATGGTTTTCCCTTGCGACTAAACTTCCACCAAATAAAAGAGCACCAAACCATGACAGCCAGTTCTGCTAACGTCATGCCAACAGGTAGGCTTAAAAGAGAGTGTTGGCCGCATATATCTTTCCATGATATAGCAGACAGAAAATTACTTCGTACCTATTGCCCTATAACGGAGAATCATTTGTCTCCCATAGACTAACAACAAAATTAAAACAGTTAAAAAAATAAGTAATTTCATTAAAAAGCGATGAATATAAATAAACAATTTCAGAACGAGTGATTTTCTTTCTGAATTCAGTTTTATAGTACAAATTCAATAGAAAGGGTTTAAAGTACATTTTTTGCAAATTTTCCATTTTTGGCGAAACCTTTTTAGTAAACTTTTGATTCAAAACCAAATTGTTTTTATAAGCTGAAAACTATGCTCAACTAATCTTACAATATAATGATTCCATACTTGAAAGATAACTGCTATTTCAAACAGCAACAGAATTTAAAAGCATTATTTCATTCGAAAAATATGAAACACTTGTTGTATTTCTGTCGCCCACACTTATGCTGAATCTAAATGCTGATAGACAACTACATGATAAAATATCAATGAAGGTGGGGGAAAAATCCCCCTAACGGATGGTATAAAATTTCATGGACACAGTCTCGACTGATACTATTAAGGTGCTACTGTAGGATTTGACTGAACGAATGACGAGCAAATGAAGGAAAAAAGGAACCTAATTAATTTCAGACGTATGTCATTAAATGGCGTAAAAAGAAACAGTTATATTAGCGGGCTCGGCCATACAGTGTTCGGCGCCCGCTTAGGAATTACTACAAAAAAAAATTCAAGATCAGCTTTTTTAATTTTCCCGTCCTATCAATGACAGAAGAAGAAATAAAACAAACTCGCATTTTAAACAATTAATTTACATTTTAAACTGCGCAATAAACAAATTGTATTTATTAATGAAATATTTATATACAAAAATTTAATTAATTAAACGATCTGTTGATTTTTTATTTTTTTTTTTTTACATCCGAAGTTTCGTTTTTCTATATATTAGATGAAAGAAAGTAGAGATTAATCCTTTCTAATTCGACACATAGATCATTTTCAACTGTTATTACTATAGTTTCACAGATCTTTCTCGCACAAAGCATCTTATGTTAATTAACCAACTATTCTGATTTAGATCTTAACTACAACTTCTCCTTTCCATTTTCCTCACCAGAATGCAAATTATCTTTGGCTGTATTTAAGCTGAGGATTTTGAATCTTTACTTCAGAGAGCTTCTGGCAGTCGCGTTTGCCATTAGTACATTTTCGCTAGTTCAGTGTAAAATTGGACTTTAGCAGTCTTTCTAGCCGATGTTTTATATACGTACCAGTAAAATACTTTGAGCCAGTCTATTTCTTATTCGACTGAATGTGTAGCTTTAGAGAATGTTATCAGCGATGGAACTGTCGGCGTGTCTATTATTATTAAGTTAAATAGCCACAGTTGGTGGTTTCGTCTGTAGTACAAGTTGTGCCTTTATGTTTAATATACGACTAAAATTTAAAAAAAAAAAAAAAAAACCTTCTCTAGAATCTTGTCAATTGTTTAAGACGTAGCGATAACTCACTAAGGTCTGCAAGACTTCAACTTCCAATTACTATAGAAACCTGACACTCGTGATATACTTGTACGTAAATAAATACGTAAATTTATTTCGGAAAATGATCTTTCACCGCTTGCGACACTAAGAGGCAAAGTCAATGATTTTCTTAACGGGCAAGCCAGTAAAAATAAATCACTAGATATAATTAAATGCAGAATATCAAAAGGATTATTTATTTGCAAAAAACATTTATTTATTTTAAAGTTACATTTATTTGCAAAATAATATTTTTTCTACCTTCTTACGCATGAAATAGTTGCATTCTCACTTTTGTAACTAGTTCAATAAGTACATTAACTTGTAATTGTAACAGTACAGGTCTATATGAGTCATCTACCACGCCTAATTTAAACCATAATGAAATCAATCGCAACCGTGAAGGAGAATGTACAAATCCTAATTGTTGTTCAACTGATATGATTTCCTTTTTAAAATCGAGACGCTTATGCCTTTTTAAAATGTTTAAAACAACATGTAAAAAGTATTTTTTCGTAATTTTTTATGTTTCTTCTACTTGTAATTACATGTAGTGTACGAATTCTGTGTTTTAACTATTTGTATATCTAATCTTGGTGTTTTGTACAGTTTGTTGCATTTTCGTATAATTTGTCATTTGCTTCCACTGTGACAAATGTGTCATTACAACAATGTATCCTCGCATTTGTAACATGCCCTATCTAAGAATTTATTCTTCTGACTAATGTATCATTAACTGGTCGAATGCAATATATACTCTCACTTCTGTAACTAGCTTAACATAAATTAGGTATTGAATGAGGTAGGCAAAACATACAATTCAAGGAATCCTTTTTGCGGTACTAAAATTGAGTGAAAATTTCGATGATCATATTAGTAGTTTAATTTTTTTTTTTGTCTATTTTCTGTACAAGTAGGAAACTAGAACCACGTTGTTACGTTAAATATTTTGAGCTATTTTGTTAAAACACATGATAATCAAAAATTTTCGTCATTAATAGTTTCATGAAGAAAATTTCAAATGTTTTTTTTTCCATAAATTTCTTTTGAAAAAGAAATGAAGTTGTGAATAATTAACAGAGTTTATGTAATATTAAATGTGCTAATTTTGGGAGTATAAGACAGAAATATGAATTATTTATTTGAAAAAATTACGTTAAGCAAAACCTCATATAGTGGTTATTTTCTTAGATGAATGTCTCTGATAGTGACACATTTGTTAGGTACATATTAAATAACAGTACTTAAAATCACTGATAGTTTTGTAAGGCTACAAAAAACTGGCACTATCTGGAATTGTGGAGTTAATTGTTTTAGGAAAATTTCACTGCGTAATCAGTTGATTTAGGCGTAGTAATTTTTACGTGAGTATGAATTTCGCAGAAGTAAGTGAAAGATTTTACAAGACATTTAAAACAAAAGCTTTTCAAATCATGAGTCTTGTAAGGGCACTCTTTTAGCATTACTTTCAAATATAGTTATAGTAATATTTAAGCATTATTTTCTTTCATTGATTATACTGCGGAAATGATAGTTACAAGTTTCTGCACTAAATTTATCTGTTTGTATAGATATTATTAACGTAGATAAAACTGTTTGTAAACAAATGTAACTATATGTGTTATATCTGCTTAATTTCGATGACAGTAATTTTAACTGTGTGTGTATAAGGCTGTGTAGAAGATTTATTTATACAGCTAAATATTGCTGTATAAAAATATAAATTTCATTTGGCAGTGTAAATACAGGAAATGCTCAGCACGAAATGGTATTTTTATATTATATAATCTACGGTCAATAACAAAAGCTACCTTTTCAGTACTTTCAATTTTACTATTTAGAACTTTTGCGGTTCAAAATAATATTTCTATACAGTTCCTAAAATATTTTTTCTACAATAGAAATCTAAATAACTTATAGCTAAAACATCGGCTTAAATTTATTCCAATAATTCAGCACTTTAATTTAAGACTATATTCATACTTATTCACAGAGATGGAATTTTTACAGTACAAATGTTAATAATAAAGTTTTTTACATCGAAAACTACAGATTGTATAAATATCTATTATGTTACAGATTTTATTTATATAAACTCTGTGGAAGGTCATATAGCACTAAAAATGAGATACAGAATAAGATAATACATTATATACGCTATGAGATATTTCCCTAATTTCCGAACTTTGAGTTGAGAATCGGTATTTGTTGAGTCTTGTAAATTTATGAAATTTTGTTTTGTTACAAAATAATTCACTGTGTTTTGGGTTTCGTTAAGTTTATTATATTTTTATATTGATGTCTTGTTTATATTCTGAAAAACAGACATAACATTCAAAGTATTGTAGAGGTGGTCGACACAGCAATTGTATATTTTTACTTCTTCACTACATTATATTCCAGGATTCAACCTTTCTTCCATGCAAAACATCTTACATGTATGCGTGTCATAATAAGCTGCAGGATGTTGCTATCAGTAGTAAGCGACTTTTCCCCCCTCAGTGTTACGGCCGGATTATTCCGTATAGAAGGCTGCTTTCTATATTCATTACACAAGAAAATTTCTGCTATTTTTTAATGTATCTGATTTCAGTTTGGATTTATATTGGAAGAAAACAAATCAAGGTACAAAATGAGAGAGTCATTTTTTAATTAAAATAAAAAAATAACACTTATTCATGACATTTTGAGGAACTTTGAAATTTCAGGGCTAAACCCGTAACGCTCGGAGGGTTAAAGAGGTAGCAAGTATGCTATCTGCTTAAGAATGCTAAATTTGAACTCTTTGTTAAATTTCTAATTTACAAGTCCCTTGTTCTTTTTGTTTGCTTGTTTATTTAATATTTTTACTTGTAATAGTGTTTCACTTCCTGAAATTAGGGTTTCGTCTAGTTGTTGTTTAAATTTGGTTTAGTGAATTGAAAGTAATTTAAGCAGATGCTGCAAGGTAGTACCATTCTTTGGCAGTACATTTCTTGTTAGGTATCAAACTGTTAAACAAGCTGATGTGATTAAATCCCATTTTTTAATTTTCCGATAAAAGAACTGAAATACAGTGTTATACAAATATATGCAATGAGATACAGTACTATGTGTGTATATTTATAATCAAATCAATAATAATATATTTATAATCAAAGTTGAAAAAATTCGCAACCATCAAATGATATGTGCATCTTATATATATATATCATATGATGGTTGTGAATCATGACTTTGTTTATTATCTTTCTATTAATTTTATTTCCAAAATTATATAAAGGGAGTTTAAAACTTTGTAAAGTGAATTTATACAAATATTTTGTAATACATTTGTACTGACATGCATAGAGAAGATCAGAGACCTGTAGGCTTCTAGATTTTCATAAAATTTTATTTATTCGCATTAAAATTTATTTAAAATTATTATACATGCTTCCCCCATTTAGTTTTGTACATTTCATCAGTGCTTATTGTGTACTTCTGCAGGTTTATGCTTATAATTCTAGTTTATATGGAAACTTGATCTACAGTTCCATTTTTGCATATTTTTTAATAGGGATTCTGCGTGTGGAAACCCGTTCTTCCCACGATTCTATGTATGGATATTCAGCTACATTATAATTCTACTGGATTAGTTTATGGGTTTTTGTCTACTGTTTTTTGCAGCGATTTTGCCATAGAGTTTCTTTATTGGTCCCTAGAATCTGTATACTGGCTTTTACAGAGATTTGACATATGGCTATCCATATAGGTCTATGAGTTTTTGTCTACTGGTTTCTACAGGTATTTGGCCTATGGATACCTATACTGGTGTACCGGTGTTTTTCTTATGGTTTTTATGGGGAATAGACCTACGGAATACCAACAATTTTAATTGAGCTTTGGTCTATGATTAAGCATAAAGTTCTGGGTTTTGGCTGTGGGTTTTTACAGGGATTTGGTTTGTGGTATCCATACAGTTCTACAGGTACCTATCAATCTATGGGTTTTTACGGGGATTTCGTCTACGGATATCCGTACAGTTGTACAGGTTTCTGTTTATAGGTTTTAACGGGGATTTGGCCTACGGGTACTCGTACAGTTGTCCGGGTTTCTGTTTATGGGATTTTACAGGACCCGTACCAGCTGTACGGGTTACTTTCTATGAGTTTTTACGGAGATTAGGGCTGTACAGGTTTCATTCTGTGGGTTTTAACGGAGATTCGACCTACGGGTACTCGTAGGCTATTTCCCCATAAAATAATTTTATGGGTTTCTACGGTGCATTTTTTGCAGGGATGAGGCTGACATGAAATTCATAATGTTCGGCAAACATTATACGTTGATTTCCTGAATTTCAGCAAGAAATATGAACACCCATTCTTGCTTAACTCTTCCAATAACAGCACAAAAATGGAATCATAACAATTATTAAATTATCTTATGCATTCATCTTTAATTTAAAGAAAATAAAAAAAAGAGAGGGACAGAAGAATGATGTCTTTTCGTCATTTGTATGCTAAACTGAAATATCCAGTCTCACCTAATTACGTTTTCAACTCTAACCCGATAAATAGTTTGATGTTTTAATGCGTGAAATAAAGATATAAGCTCTCTCTCTCTCTCTTTTCCTTCACAAATATATAAAGGTAATTTTGTATTTGAAATGTTTTATAGTTGGATTTTCTAAATCTTTTACACAAATTTTAACAAAGCTTATCCTGTGGAGATCACTAGCCAGATATAAGCATGAAAGAAATACAATTTGAGGATAATGGCTGCGATTACATAGCATTCGAAGGCATTGAAATAAACTAGCATCCTAGATTAGAGTTCTGGTCAAATTAAGGTCACTATATTGGCTCACAGCGAAGCAAATCTCTTGGAAGAATTGGAAAACGATCAGCAATCAGCATCAACATAAAACGTATCCTTTCCCAAATCAGAAGGAGAGACCATGCGATGATCGGTACTCTATAAAAAAAGATAAAGAAGAGACCGAAAAAAACAGTAGGATAACTTTTAAAAGTTCAGTAAATGTTGCTATGAACAAATATCAGTCGATATATCAAGAAACTTCAGATTTTGAAGACCAGAACTCAAAGTCCAGATTTTATGCAAATAACAATTTTTACTCTCGTAATATGAGAAGCAATGATAAATATTCTAAGAATATTTGTCGGTCTTTGAATTTCGAAAATTTTAATTGCTCATATTAATCAACATTCAAACTACTAGTACGACTACTTATTTTCCGCTGTATTATAAATATTGATTACTAAATTAATTGCAGTGCATGATATCATTTTCATGAATAAAAATCCAGTGAATATTAAGCTAAACTAATACATTAGAAGCACCAGTAGAAATACAAGACGACTGGAGAATGCAACGGAAGGTATTTGATCACTTAAGATAACTCGGAAGTGTCTATCGAACTCCTTGCTGCAAAAGAAATTCGAACCATCCGGACCGGAAGTTAATTCGCCTTCTTAGATATAGCTCACCATTTATTAGGTATATAAAAAAGAACCAGTTCTAAGGTCAAAGACACTTTGCTGCTTTTATCAACACAATGACAGCATTGTCTCAGAGAAATCTTTTGGTGACTGGCTCTCAAATTTGGAAACTGCTTTAGAAAAGAAAAGAAAATATATTTGTTCTAAAATAAGGATTACTAAAGAGCAAAATACAGTTATCTGCCTGCAATAAATCAGATTTCGAGTAGAATAAGTTTTCGAGAGGTTTTGCCTACAAACTTCACCATTTATCAAGCATTCTGAACTATCTCAAGATATAAAGGTGCCTAAAGTAAATCAGCTTGTTTCCCATTATACAGTTGCGGGGTGTTATTTCCTAGAATAGAAATTTTTTATATAAAATAGCAGCCAATACTGGAGCGACCAGACAATTGCACGTTTTTGACAACATCATAAAAGTGTTACATAATTTTCAGCTTGACATTACCCGTGATCTATAACAATGGTGGCCAGTGAAAACAATAGACCAGTGATTTGACGTGATACTTTGGAAGAAAGACTGTACAACAGTAATTTTATTTTTCATACCCGTCAGAGAAAAACGAAAGTGCTTTGATTGCAAACTTATGATGGACACGTATTTCAAAAGCCTCAAGTATGGTGACATAATATGAAATTCACAAAATCAGGAAGGTTACAACGGTAAGCAGGCTTAACTCATGAGCATCAGTCCCAAATTTGATCTGTTACAATTTACAAATCTGAAAATAAATAAATTTTTAGCACAATAAAATGACTTTCCTGCTTCCA
The DNA here is from genome assembly GCA_000611955.2 of Stegodyphus mimosarum. Lineage (NCBI taxonomy): Eukaryota > Metazoa > Arthropoda > Arachnida > Araneae > Eresidae > Stegodyphus > Stegodyphus mimosarum. Next base: position 123,599 of record KK115855.1, on the reverse strand, counting down.
GTACATGATGCTTAACCAGTATGCCTGAAATACTGTCATAATCGAGAGTTCATTCAAAGCAGAACTATATCACATAAATAAAAATTACAGACTCTTGGAATGTTCCGTATCTTACTCAATAAACGGTCGAAACGTCGGTTTCCATTTCAAAATCAGAGAATGAGCAATATACTGGAAATTGCTCGCTAATATTTAAACCTGAAAACTGTGATGATATGCAGTTCAGCAGACAAATTTACAACAAGAGTTAAAATAATTTGCGTAAATTTACTACGGCTGACATAATTACCTAGGCCTTTTACTAAATTTAAAACAAGGCAAAATTAAATTTATAGTAATGATGAATTTTAAAATTCCAAACGACTACCTAATCCAGGTCTTTTTACTTTAGAAATGTTCGAAGACACAGAGACGACATATCGTCTCGTGAAGTGCACTTTTTTTAAAAACCAATTTAAGACTGAATTTTATAGATTGATATGCTTTCTCATATTACTTTCGTAGAAGTTTGTTTGGCAGTGAGAAGTTATTTCAATTTCAAAACTTAATCAGCTATTATCTTTTTTAAATTTCAGATGTAAATTAGCGAACGTACTTTTTATAAGACCCTGTTACTCAAACAAGCTTTATATACGCTACTGAAATCGAAATTCCTCGGTTGCTATTACCATAATTACGATACAGAAGTTAACTTGCTTTGGCCCTTCCTTCAACAGTTTAGAGTCAGGCCATTTGATTTGCTCGATATCAGCCTGAAGACCAGTTTGCCCTTTTTCAGATGATTTCTCTTCTTTTTTCCTGGATAAAGGGTAATTCCAGAAATTTTTTTGTGCGCTTTGTATATGGCGCGGGCTTCTCTCATTTGAAGAACGAAATTCTTTATGAGTAATACAAATATTTAAGTAAACGAAATGTTTCGAGAAATACCTCTAATTTCTCCAGATGCAGATACCTTACATTGTGAAAGTATGAGGAGAAAGAAGCAATGAAAATTGTTAAAAACTGAACGTGTACGTGTTTGGATTCGAACTCGGGATTTTTGCAGAATTAGATCGATGTTGACTGTTAGGGTTTATACAAACGGAGCGGCTGCAACCCGGCGGCAAAATTTTAGAATTTAGATAAGCAACAATCAAGAAAATTTAGGGATGGTAAATTTTTTAGAATTTAGTTAAGACACTGGGCAGCCGAATTTTCAGAATTTAATGAGGAACTGCGAGTAGCAAAATCAGGAGCCCACAGAAATTGCACCGGGTGGCAAAAAGCCTAATTCTGGTTCTGGCCAGATGTAGAGATAATTAGAGTTTAAAACCGAAAAATCGTAGAACTTGCTGCATCCGTGGCCGAAGTCAAGCTCGAAACTTTCGAATAACCAGACCGATGTACAGATTTTTTATATCACAAGAGCACATGAAGAAACATGTAAAACGGGCAGTTCCTTAAAACATGTAACACTAACATATCCAGCGGGGAAATGTCTGAAAATAAATTTATTTTGTGTTCCGAAAATAAATTTTCAAGTGCTTTCAAGGATTTGCATAACCTAGTGTAATAACGAAAACAAGCCGAAGATTCGCACTATTTACACTAAAGAACTACGGGCTATTTCAGATGTCACAAAGCAAGAATATATCTATCCTATAGGCATGTAAAAATGTGCTACTATATTAGAAAAAACGTGCAGCAGACGCGTTTAGAAATTTAAATTCTCTGTGCTTTGTTAGTGCTCGAACAGGAGCAATTAAATAGGTTGAAGAACATTTTTCACTAATCTGCAGCGTATGACGTTGTTTTAAGAAATGATTTGTCAACTCAATTTCGATAATTCCATTCAACATCAAAATTTCACATATTTTTGTCTTGAAATACCAGACTGTATACTTTAGTGTTATTTCTCACATCTTTCTCATACAGTTCTGTCAGCAGCAGACGCAAAAATCCATAGCCCATTTGTAAGGTTTTAGTTAAACTAACCAAGTTTTATTTTAATTTAAATCTGTCTATCTCCTCTCTGCTTCAACTTCCCGTCAGAAGAAGCGCGCGGTTTCAGCTTATGCTAATTTCGAAGTACGGCCAAGTACTATTTAAGCCAGAGGTAGAAACCTCTTAGCGTGAGAGAGCTTTAGTCTCAGATCACGGCCACTCGGCTCAACGTTCGTTTGACCAGCTAGCAGTTTAAATTTATAAGCCATAGTGCTTACTACGTGATTGCGTTTTAAAACAATTTGAAGTGCGCTAGTATTAGTATATCTTGCTATGCACCCTTTTAGGTAGAGGCCAACTTCCGCGAATTGCTCTGCGAAGCAAACCTTAATTTAAGTTCTATTTTAGGTTTAGTTTTAAATTTATTTGATTGTTAAGTTCGACCCAAGTGCGGTCTTTTACTTTCTGTATCTCTCCCGAGTTGGGAAGTGTGTAAATAAGAGTGATTTAATAAAAGAGGATTTCAAATCCCTTCACGTGCAGTTATTATCCAGCCCAGCAGTTACATCAGAACAAAGCTTACATTTCATCAGCTCACTGTTCCAGTTCAGGACTGAAAACTTGAGAAGAAACACCCTGGTAAATATTTCACAATGTTCTCCAAGAACACACACAGAACCCTCAGTCCTGATACATTAAACTTAATTTTCAATTTTATGTTTTTAATTTTGGCTTTCACATCATATAGTATACAAAGGACAACTCAAAACTTTATTCTTCTGAAACCGAGTTAATTTCTTTGCTTATTTTTTCTTATTAAAGGGATTTGTAAAGGGATATGCTATGCAGAAAAGTTTTGCAATATTTTTAAAGAATAAATTAAAAAATATTTTTACTTCATAAATTGAAATGGTTACAGTGCATTTTTCCACAGTAAATATTCACAGAGAAAGAAAGAATTGAGTATCTCTGGGATTTGAAACTCGACTCGAACTACCAATATTTAGTGACTTTATCGCTTGATCGTAAGAACTTTTGAAACTAGGCTGATGAGATGCTATGTGTTGAACAGCATATGAAAGAAAATAGAAGATGCAACACTAGTAAACACAAAAGTATGCTGAATTATAGATTTACATGTTTGGTGAATGAGTTAAACTTATTTGTATGCCATTATGAAATACTAGGATGTAACATAAAAGTCTCAACGAAGAAGGCAACGGCAATCGAAGTTAGTGCAATCTAAATATGTAACATTATGAGTATCTGCCGTTAATTCCAATACTGCTGAGATTTTTTTTAAAAATTATAAATGAGGTATATTATAAATCACGTGAACTCGTTGTATTTTAAATTACAACACTTAGAAATATTATTAGGGGGATTTAGTGATCATCTTACTTTATAAATAATTTCTTCAACTAATTAATTTTACAAAAAATAAGCCTGAAACTAGACTGGAAAATAACCTGCATACTGAAGATGAATCGGTACCAAGGTATAAGAAACATTTCTGTGCTAGAGTTACAATGCAAAAGTTTATAAAAATTATCATTTAAATATAAACTGGCATAAATACAACACAAAAATATACAAATTTTAGATACATGAAAACCTGAATACAATACAAAATAATATATGAAAAAGAAATGGATTAAGAGGAAATTAAAAACCCCAATATATGAATATAAGGGAATTCGAATTTTTTCAATTAATTATGAAAATGTTGCAGATGTTCATAATTATCAATTATTACTAATTAATTGTGTACTAGAAATTAAATGTATGCCAAAGTATATTGGATAGAGTAACTGGAAAATAGAATAAATATTTAAACGTTTCTAATATTAAAATACGGAATTTGCACGAATGTTAAATAACTTTAAAATAACTTCAATGATTAAAAATGGAAAGCTTAATAAGACATATATTACAATAACATTGGTGTGAATTAAGAACAGTTTAAGAAATCTAATTTTTGCATTTAATAGAGAGAAATTTTAAAATTAAATTAGAACTATTCATCAAAAATTGTAAATGTGAAATTTAAAACCATTCTACTGTGTAAGAAGATTTATTAATATTTATCTAGACAAGAAAACTAATTTATGATGCGCTACAAATCCGATATTCAAAAGGTTGATTACGCGTAACTTTTATGTATGTCATTAATCTATCAGTTTTATTATTCAAAATTTATATATATATGTAAGAAAAATAAAGAATATGTCTAAGATTAAATTAACAACGTAAATTTCCCTTCGCAATTCTAAAAATATACGCACTGCGTCATTTCTAGATTGATCCATGTCATATGGCACTTACATAATTCTGATGATGTAAATGGATTCCTGTAAATGGAATTAAGTCAAGTAACCAATAATAATTTTACAGAAGTATTAACTATCCAATCAAAATGCATTGTAAACCAAAACTAACTCAGTCTGAATTGGGATTTCACCCTGAACGTAACGCACTTGCTCTTTACGCTTCGGTCTAGTTTGACTGCTGTCTGTTGCTTTTTTCTTACTTACTGAAAATTAATCTAAAATGTGAGCTATTTTGGAATAGGCACATTTCATGTGCCAAGTTGATTGTGGCCACAACAAGCGGAATTAAAAAATGAAGATTTAATCTGCCTTCGTCTCCAATTTCCTATTCGTTATAGATCAACACTTCTACGACGTTAAAATTCCTGCTCGTCATTTACATCAGACTATTTTTTTTATTATTTCAATGAGTCGGTAGGATAGATCTTCGCTGCTAACCCCAATGGATGTGTACAGGCTCTTTTCAAGTGATGTGCGAAAGTTTACTCCAATGCACTCTCAACCGTTTCCAGTGACGGAACTGCAAAATAAAAATTAGGAATTTGATTTAATGGCTTGCGTTGAAAGTTTCAACGATCGCTGATGTTTGTGGCTGTGATCTGCGTTTCGTTTCTTCTGTTTCAAGGCCATAGCGGGACGAAATCTCTATACTTCTAACGCTGTGCTTTTCAAGTGTCTCACTTTTCAAATATGGTGTTTTTTCAAATGCGGAAAAAGTTCAGTGAAAATGGGAAGGATTTTTCTTGCAAGATTTGTTCATCCTCTCATATTCTAAGTCTGTGGTCTGGATTTTTTCTAAAGATTTTATTTAGTGCAACTAAAAATATCATATTGAAATTACTAATAATTATTATTATATTGAAAATCTGAATACATATTGCTGCTTCTTAAAAGTATAGTATTGTTTTATGAAAATGATATTAAAAATTCGAACTCTAATACTTTAGTGAGGTTAGTGAAGAAGATTTAATTATTTTTCTGGAAGGTTGTTAACATTAATATATTTTGAAATTTGTGTTGAAAATTTTGAATA
>KK115855.1:53052-72483 GCA_000611955.2 Stegodyphus mimosarum | reverse complement strand
ATATATATATATATATATATACTTTTAACTTCAACTTTTAAAATTACTTTTCTCAATTGACAATGTTGTTCCAAAAATTAACAGTTTGCCAACTATTTTATTTTGTAAGATACAGGGCATTTTTCAGTAGCTTTAAAAACTGCTAATTGTAGCCGTTAGCTTCACTTTTCTGAAAGCAACGTGTTGTATAGGAAAACTGCAATGTTAGAGACTACTCTTGCAATTATTATTTTACGATTATCATTATGCTTCTGCGTAAAAATTATTGTGTGAGAAATGTGTCATATTTTAGCATTTTTAAAAAACTTATAATGGTCTTTATGAATCAGGAATTAATTGTAATAATTCCTAGTTTAATATATGAAAATTTATTGTAGACAAGATCTTCGCAGATCAAACACTATATTTACTTTCCTTCACATGAAATAAAACGTTTGTTCAAATGAAAAGCCGGAGTTTAATTTGATGCATAACTAGATAACAAGTCTTTATAATCCAGAATCTTGCCATTAAAAGTCATAAAGAAAAGTCTTTATAACCCTTCGCTCATCATGTCAACAGCTGCCTAAATTGTACCGAAAGCAGATCTCCCTCCATAGGATCTTTGGTTCCCGATTACGATCACCATGGGTGTGGTTATATCCCCCCTGAGTGAACACCCCAAATGACGGATGGGGTCAGACCCCTAAGAGGGGAGTGTGAAACTGCATACCACACACGCGTTTCCAGTATCTTTGGTATAGTTTTCTTCCTATGTGTGTAATTTCTTCAAGCTGAAAAACTGCTCAGTATCAAAATTTGTAATCGTCCCCAAATATAACAAAAGTATAGGAGCAACGATTGGTATTTTCGATATATTTCATTACTTTTATGTGTTTACCAATAAATAAAACATACGTTCGTTATTTGCGCGTTTTCTAATTAAAGAAGATTTTATTTCCTTTGAATGGATTTGTATTTATCTGCTCAGAGCAGCAGTCGAGAACTAAGCTATAATCTTTGTAGAATTACAGGGTGTTTATAAAATCCCGGACCCATTTTGATGTTTAATAACTCATAAAATAATGAAGATATAAACAAACTTATGGCATTTATTGATGGAATAACTTATATATTTTCCCTTTCAGGTTTGAATGTCTTTACTTTTGTAAATATCGTCTGCACGTGTGGTTAATTTCAGAGTCTAAATATCTGTACTTTTCTAAATATCATCTGCTTATTAATTGCATTTTTCTCTCTTTTGTTTTTGGCAACTATTAATCGCCATAATGTGCGCATATGGGGATCTGAAAACCCCCAAGAATACCGTGAGGCACAAAGTGATTCCCCAAAGGTTAATGTGTGGTGTGGACTAATGCACGACCGAGTCATTGGGCCTTTCTTTTTTACAGAAAAGACGGTCTCATCAGTCGTATACTTACACATGTTGGAAAACTTCGTATTTCCACAACTAGAAGAGCTTCAGCCACATGTCTTTTTGTAACAAGATGGTGCACCACCTCATTGGGGTACCATCGTTCGTAGTTCTTTGAATGACTATTTTACAGGAAGATGGATTGGGCGAGGAGATCCAATTCCTTGGCCACCCAGATCACCTGATATAATGCCGCTGGACTTTTTCCTTTGGGGGTTTGTAAAGGACAACGTTTACAGGAGGAGAATGTCAAACACTGGTGACCTAAAAGCCAAAATTACAACCGCAATAGCCTTTGTGGATGCCGACATGCTTGCCGGTACTTGACGTGAAATTGAATATCGACTTGATATTCTCCGTGCGACGAAGGGGGAACACGTGGAAGTTCATTGACAAGGGTCATGAAACTTTTTGAGTCTATCTAACCATCTATGTTATTAATTTTAATCTATCTTTATTATTTTATGAGTTATTAGATATCAAAATGGGTCCGGGATTTTATAAACACCCTGTATTTTAGTCTTCTATATAAATGAAAGGATTTTCATTTATTTTTTAAACTTTCCAAATTTTATATGAATGCAATAAATATGACAATTTCGTACAATTATCATGATTTTTGTCAGAACAAATTTGAAAAATTTGATACTAGAAAGAAAATGAAACGCAAAAGATACAGTTTGATTTCCATTGCTGCTCTTCTAATATTGCGTAAAAGAACAGATTCGATTTTCGATTTCTAGGACCGCTGAATAATCTTATAATTTGGATTTTATGAAATTATTACATAATGATATAAACTGCATTTCTTTTATGGCCGTTTATGTCGTATATTATAAATATAGAAAATATACAGAAAAAAAAGCAATAGAATTGCATTTTTCAAGTATACTTTCATTCGTATAACTAAGCATCATGCACACTTTTTAAATATCTAAACTATACATACATAAAATTTAAATAAATTTGTTTAGCTTTGGCCTGATAATAACGATATGCATTGTAGTATTACTTTTTGTGACTAGGTAATAAGAAGAGAAGTGAATTTTTGCATATTAACAGTTGTTCTTTTCCTTCATTTTTCAGTTACAACTGCTTACAAGTAAAATGTGTGCGTTCTTTGAAATGAGTTATGCATGCATGCAGGCTTTCTAATTTGAAAAAAATACCTCATGAATGTGCTTTAATCTCCTTTTTAACCACTTTATGTTTTGAGACTTTAATCCATTAATTTTGTTAGTCAGCCCATTTCGTGCTTCAACTCTAATCATATTTGTTGTTATCGAAACTCTTATTCTTTGCTATTTGTTGCTACTTAAAACACTTGTTGTTTTGCTGCCTATCTTCATAATTTGCCATCCCCTCTTCGTCATGAAAGAGGTGGAATAAAATTTCAGAAAGTGCAGTTTGTTTTGAAATTATACTCGTTAGCAGGGGATATAGTCCGGTTCTACGCCACAGGGATCAGGGGTCTGAGGGACCCAGAGAGCGAAGCTTACTGATGCACTGAGGGGGAATGTGTTGCTGCTGCGTTATCAAGGACGAGTTACAACCTGCTTCATCCTGTTCGTGACATCACGCCGAAATGCAAAAGGCGGTGTCGTGCACATGTCACTTTCTGTATGGAAACTACGTCATTATAAGAACGTCACACTGGATTGCAACCTGCCCTGAGACTCCCCCCCCGGGGGTTGACTCAGGAGAATTCCTGGGAAGTACTGGCTAGGATCTGTACTTAGGCAGTCTCAACCACGGGGGCAAAATATCAGGTACTATTGTACCTTATTCTTCACAGGACTAGAACCCGGGTATTGTACCTAGGATGGGATCAGGCTCGACAGGGACCGTACTGGTGCTGGCTTGTCCGCTCCCTCGGCTGTGGTGGAGCTGATAAAAACAGACAAGGAGGAGGGCGTGGGACTATGCCCGTATAACCAAAAAGGTAAAGTTAGGGCGTCCCTGTCCCTCCGTAACGGTGCCCTGAGACGTTTGTTCGAGAATGTTCAGGCATGATCGCTGGAAGGCAACGTTCTATCTTGTGAGTGGTTGCTGCAGATACCAACCAAAGCTTATAAAAGAGACGCTGGGTCATTTTTCATATTTTTTTTTCATCATACTATTCGCAATTCTTAAACTGTTCCAGAAGGAGTAGAGCCTTGTAACTCAGGTACCCTGTTGTACCAAACACCGTTCCACGGATGCTTTGCTTTTCATAATTTCTACCTGTGCTGAATGCTCGCGCTTTTGCTTTCACCCTTCCAATTTTGAACCAAAGCGTGTTATTTGAGATATGCATTTATTTTTTTACTGCCGTACCGAAGGGTCTGGGTTCGAATTGACAAGGCATGGATGTTTGTAAATGTATAGTGTCTGTGTGGCATGGGGGCACTCTAAATATGCTGCGAGCTAATTCCTCTCGAGAGGTTGGTGGTAAGGGAATAGGGGTGGAAGACCCTTGGTCCCGCCCACCCCCGGAGTGCTCTCCATTAAAATTAGGGGCAGAACTGAGCAACGTCGCACTGCCACCTGTATGGTGCTCAAGGCTCTTGCCAACGACAGGGGCAGTCCTGCACTCCTTGCCACGGTGTATTTCGTGAGCTTCCTCTGATTTTACTATCAGACAAATGAGACAAGTCACAACAACAACAGCAACATTTATGTTTTTATCATAAATCATTTTCGTGTTTGTACTCATTCGAAGTTGCTATAGAGTTTCACAGTGGAATTTTGGCTATTTCCTGCATCTTTTATACAGTTTACTGCTTTATTTTTGTTTCGGACTCTTTCCTAGTGACCATTTCAGTCGAACTCATTTGTTATAATGTAAGTAATAATTTAATTATTTTTCGAACTTAGATTTGTGTTATTTTTTGACACTATTTATAGATTGTATTTATTGTGAGTTTGGTAAAATGTAATATCTAATGTAAATCTTTTTACTTAAATAATTTTTTTTTCAATTGATTGGTATTTCATGTTTTAATATTATCGATCTCGCCTTTCTTAAATTATTTGTAACATGTTTTCTTTTTACTGTTATAAGTAGATTATCTGATAATTATGTTCATAAGAAGACGTCGTCGTTTTCGTTAATATTTTTTATGGGTACTGAAGTTTCATCATTTTTGCGGGTGGAACATACATCCCTGACTATACTTTAAAGGATAATGCTGCTCAATCACAAGGCAACATAAGGACTTTTTTTTCTCAAAAATTCTATGTTTCAGAATTTTTGAATGATAACACTTATTTTTTGTACTTTTATGCTTTTTAAATGGATCTTTAATATGCATTTGAGCATGATGATATGCCTTTGGATGATCAAACGAGTACTGTAATAGATTTTGGTGATTTGAGACCCTCCCAGCTTGATAATACATTTGAAGATAATCTTACGTGCCCACACTATTGGAAAACATTCACTCTACGTACCAACTAACTTGTCATGTAAAGACTTAGCATTCAGTAGATTAATATATTTGCATCATCTGCCAAAAGATCTTTCGATGTTCCGAAAAACTGAATAACGTATGAAGATTCATATTAAGCTACCGAATCCCGAGCCATCTCGCCTGGTATGTTTGCTTGGGTATCATGACTGGGTATGTTTGTTTGATACTGAAATCATTTATCCGAATGAAGACAGACACAAAGATTTGAAAGTATTTTTAGAACCAATAAAATCTGAAGTCACGGACAAATTTCGAGAAGCTGCCTCCCAATACCAGGGTATTAAATGGTATCTGAATGCTTGCGTGAAAATGATCAGGAAAGTGTCGGATACGGAGGAAGAAACTTGCACAGCTTGCTTTGGGTCAAGACGAAGCACCACTCTCATGGGTGAAGTGTCTAATGTGTTGACAGCTATTGAGAAAATAAGGATTTTACATCAAATTTATGTTATATAAAATACTTAGAATAAAAATTAGGATCACTCATGAAATGTTTTATTTTACAAGTTTTGGACTCTTAAAAGAATTTTTTAAGAAAAGTGTCAGGATGGGTTCCAGACTCCGTTCAATACCTCGAGCTCAAGACCGCTGTCTACAAATTCCTGGCAAACCCACTTCTTACATACCTGTACCGAAAGCCTTAGCTAGTAAGAAAGCTGTTCTAAATACCCAAAACGTAACCAGAAGTGTCTTGTGTGGAGGTCTTGGTGGCTTTTCACCCTGTTGAAGATTTTTATGATCATCCATATAGAGTATCTCACTATAAGCCCTATGAAGGAGAAATCCATATAAATGTCATTCTTTCCCCACGCCCATTCACCAGCTCACTAAATTTGAAGAAATGAACAGCCTATCAATTAACGTATTCTGTTGGGAAAACAACGGGATTTTACCTTTTCGGATCACCAAGAATCAAAACGGTAATTTACCTTTATTTTGTATTTGTTTTAACAGCTGCTTTAAAATATACGTTTTCTCTCAAGTTTGAAAATTTGATTGTGTTAGCTAATGATAATTTTCTCTTTTTTAGGTGACCGCCATATCATACTCCTATTCATTTTGGATAATGAGAAGAGACATTACATTGCGTTGTTAAAAACATACCAAGACGTTTCGACGGGCTTACCAAAGTTGAACGTGCAACATTTTATTGTGACTACTTTTACATCGGTTCAAGAAGAAATAGAACCTGGATGCTCATATAATACTGTCAAATACACGGTCCTCAAAAGATCAAAATAACCTAGAGCCAAATGGCTGAAATTTGACGATTCTAATGTATATATTTCTGTTTTAGGTTGGCGATCATAATCATCTTACAGGTCAATATCGAGGAGCTGCTGATAATGGTTGCAGTCTGAATTTCAAGCATAGCAATTAAATTCCTGTAGATTCTCATAATCTCCGGGGTTATGATGTGCAATTGATCATGCAAGGTTTCGGTAAGATGAAAGGAAAGACCACGACATGTATACCGAATAATTCAGAAAAATTCAGCAGCTTTTCTCTGGGAAACCTGAGATCTATCGACAGTCTTCAGATCCTCAATGCTAGCTTTGAGAATCTCGCTGCGAATCTAGAAAAGATCAATTCCATCTCACGAGAGCCCATTTTGAAGAGAAAACTGATCTTCTACATAGAAAAGGTAAATTTTTAAGCAGTTGTTTTCCTCATTGATTAGAGGCGCTTAAAATGTGTTATTTATTACATGAATAGCCCTTTTTCAAAGGCGTCTATACATACAAATACATTGACGATTTCTCCGGTTTGAATGAGTCTGAATTGTCTCCACCATCTGCATTTTATTCCGATGTCCCAGAACTTCTTACTAGCAACGAGGACCATTATCATGCCAAGACCGTCTGGAAAACTTTTAATCTTACCAGCCTCGGTACTTACCGCGATTTATACATGGTTAGTGATTTCCTTCTCTTAGCCGATGTCTTTGAAACTGTTCGAGGTTAAAGTCTCAACTTCTATCAACTCGATCCAGCATATTTTACACTGCTCCTGGATTGGCTTGGCAAGCTGCTTCGAAGATAACTGGAGTCAGCCTGGAACTATTCATGGAAGTAGATCAAAATTTATTTATTGAACGGGGTATTCGTGGCGGCATTTCGATGATATTACATCAATTGGCTGCTGCTAACAACACTTTCCAAATACAATCCAACGCAACATTCCAAATACATCACCTATTTAGATGCTAACAATCTTTGTGGGTAATTATTGTTCATTTTTCTCTTTTTCTTTAAATTATTGTTCGTTTGCTTCTCATGCATTTTTGTTTTGATTCTAAACGCTTTCTTTTGTTGTAGCTGGGCGATCAGGCATCCTCTTCTCACACACGGGTTTTAATAGGTCATCGATTATCATTACATGAACATCTCGGACGATACTGACGAGAGCTACATTCTAGAAGTGGATTTAGAGTATCACACAGAGCTGCACAACTTACACAATGATTACCCACTTGCACCCTAGCAGAAGCAAGTCACGTAGAACATGTTGTCTGATTATTTCCGAAATTAAGCAAATAAGTTCCAGCTCATCGTTGGCAGCAGAAAGAAGTTAGTTCCGAATCTTTTCTCAAAGTAGCGTAATGTCCTCCGTCGTGATTTTTATGTATCTTCCCAGCTATTGAAATTTAGCAATTAACAGAGATGTAAAATTTTTTGTTATGCTATGCATACGACTACATGCAATTCGTATCACACATTTGAAACTACTTTCATCAACTCTCTGTTTAATCGGTATACCTATGGTTAAAACCGCCCACAACACAAAAGCCAGCTAATTAACAAAAATATATGGAACAACTATCTAAGCCTATTAGACAGAGAAGCTGGCAGTCTATTAATTTAGAGTGTGTCTTTGCGGTACGGGAGCCCTTAACATACTGTCGAGTCGAAAGTCCTCGCGAGAGGTTAATGGTAAGGGGAGAGATGTAAAGAAGACACCTAGATCTGTCTCCAGGAGATTCTGCTTCAAATTTGGGAACGTGCTGAGCAAAAGACATACTATCATCTGTAAAGTGTCCTCTGCTTCTTACGATAAAGAATTCCATGGATTTGATAGAGACATCCTCTTAGATCAAAAGGATTAGAAACAATGGATTTCATTAAAGTCGGAAAGTCTCACTGATTTAAAACAAAATGTTTATCATGTGCACATTTACACTTATAATCTTGCTATCACTTTTTCATTCATATTCTTTATTTATCATAAGAAGTGGAAATGCATTCTGTATATAGGTACGTTAAATACGAGGAAATCGAATAACTGTTCCTGTTGTGTAAAGTATTAATGGTGAAGAGTTGAGAAATTAATTTCAGAAGCACTTTATTCATCAAATTTAAAAGCATTTTCCAGTACCGTGGAAAGTTCGTCCAGTCTCCCACACAGTAGCAGACATGGTCTCAGACTGGCGATACGTCATAATTTTAACGGCTGTTTTAATGAATGTACTATACGAAATTTGATAGAAACCTTAATTTATTGATCGCAGATGAAGTGCCGAGAACCTACAATTCCTCTTCAAAATGGATTTTATGCTATTTAAATATTTACATGTAAATGATATTATGATGAATAAGAATTCCAATTTAAATAGAAAAATATGGTTAACGTTATTTAAATTCCATTGTCGAGTAGTTTGAATCACTGTTCTTAAGGTTCAAAATGTTTAAATTATTCAAGGTAAAAGAGTGTTCATTGTTTAAAGTGATGTCTGCTGTGTTGTGATATGTTAGATTTCATGGAGAAAATAATACATTTTCTCGAACTCAGACTTATGATACATCAAATAAAATTATTGTTGCCATATAAATAATTATCACTTACCTTAGAAAAATACAAAATCACAACAAAAAATAACTACTTTAAATGCGCAAAAGTTAATTTCCTGAACAGCTAAATAATAAATAACTAAAAGATTGGTTTCCAAAATATCGATCCACAGCAACCAGTAGGTTGCCGCGCCATTTTTGGTAGCTTTTGTGAGATTTTTCTTTCCTTTTAAGCTGATATTAAAACTCAGTATACAAAATACATAGTCATGTAACAAATTCAAATCCTAATTCACAAGGTACAGGGTGCATAAACCATAGCACAACATTATCTTAAAACTATTCAACTATTTTGTGAATTATTTTTATTTGAAATGGGGAACTATTTAGCAGTATCTCGGGAAGAAGATGGCTCTTCATCAGAATCACATTTGAATTTCAAAGCAGCTTGCCTCCAAAACAATACGGCTAAAAATGCCGAAGCTGTCTGGACTTTATCCTAAATATAAAATTACATTTTTCATATTTCAAATTATTTATTATTATAATGTAATCCTAAGGTTGTGAACAAATCATTAGTTTGAGTACACAACAAAGGCCTCAAAATGATCTATATGCAAGAGGAATTTAACAACGTCGTACAACGAACGGTACGAAAAGTTTTCGTGAGTAGGGAGTCTTTGTAATTTCCGAAGAATACATGTAACAAATACTCCCCTTAAAACAACATCGAGGAATTAATACTGAATTCTTTCTTTCGAAGTCAAATAGTAGCCGAAGTGTATAACGGGGGGGGGGATTCCACTTACTCTGGAATGGAAGATCACACACTCTTCTTGACCGCAAGTGACATAATTGTGTTTTCTCGTTTATCTTTCAGAAAAGATTTTATAGTTAAAATTTACTTTCAATACCAGCAACAACAACAACAAATAGTAAAATAAAATAAAAAGGACTAAATGCATATTTTTGCATAAAACTAAGCAGTGAAATTTTATTTCATATGTTTAAATGCACTCACCACCTGTTCTATTTTAACCGAAATAAAATAATGAAATTAATATTAAAAATATGTGACTAAATTAACAGCAAGCTTATTAACAACGCTATTAAGCTTTAAACAATCAATCGCAGACGATAACTGAAGTCCGCATAACTGGAGTTCTATTCTATTTTATATAGAATGCGTACGAAATAAGTAATCGCATTTATGAAACAAGCAATAAACAGTTAATAGTCAAGAGAAATTAAAAATCAATGCTTAAAAATGCTATCACTTTGTAGAGTCATTAGGTTATTTCGAAGCAGGAGATGTGGAAAACGAGCAATGCCCTCGCCGGGAATCGAACCACAGACCTCTCGGTTACGCATCCCGCGTGCTGACCATTTTTCTCGTAAACTATGGATCGTACAGGAACAATTCTTTGGGCAGTTTTTATGTACTCCCTACGAGGAATCTAGCTGTGCAGAGTTTATGCGGTCGTTTTGGGACACCCTGTATTCTGTTTGAGACAAACATATACCATTTTCAAGTTTTCCTATCTGCATTCCCAAAAATTTTGAATTAATATTTTCATGTAACTCAAAATACATTTTTAATTTTAGAAACAGTATTTTCAAGCATTTCTTCATTATTACAGAATACAGCTAAATCATCAACATACAAACATAGTATAAAAATGTTTTTGGTATCATTATAAATGAATATACAATTATCAGATGCTAATTGTACCAGTCCAAGTTTTTCTAATTCAGTTTTTATTTTCATATACCAATTTCTACCCGATTGAGGCAACCCATAAATACTTTTCCTTGTCCAATCAGTTTTTCATAATCAGGTGGAGGAGTCATATATACATCCTCATTTAAGTCACTGTACAAATATGCTGTTTTTACATCATAAAATTGAACAGTCAAATTTAATTTAGCTGAAAGTGCAAGCAATAATCTAAAACATTCAATGTTAACAACTGGTGAATAATTTTCGGTGTAATCCTTATTTTTTATTTGATTAAACCCAGCCGATACTAATCGCGCTTTATATTTTACTTCCTCAGAGTCTCCTTCCTTCAAAGTATACACCCATTTACTTTTTACTAATTTTGTTTTTTCAGGCTTTTCTACTATTTCCCACACTTCGTGTTTATGTAATGAATCTAATTCATTTTCCATTGCCGATTTCCAGTCATACCAATTAGCACTATGTTTTGCGTCTGAAAAATTGTTCGAAACATTACTGATTATATTTGACGACAGTTGTTTAGATTTGAGCCTCTCGGATCGTCTTAATGGTATTTTATCTCCATTTTGATTATTTTTTTCATAGCTGTCAGATGTCTGGATTTCATTCCCCCTATTATCGCCCCCACTACAACGGCTCATGTCAATTTCGAAATGCGATGAGTCAGCATATTCGCTTGCTTGAGTATTTTCCGTAACAACCAATTCGAGGTGTGGTTTTTCACTTTTGTTTTCTGATCTACTTCGTTTTCCTTCCACGATATTCCTTTTAATTTTTCAATATCCCAAGTTTCTATGGTTTTATTTTTTCCCATATAATTACTACCTTTTAAAGATTCGTTAAATGTAACCGATCGTTCTTCAATTATTTTATTACTTGCTATATCATAAATACGATATCCCTTTCTTTCTCTTAGCATATCCTAACATTATCCCTCTTTTTCGTGGTATATCAAATTTGTTTCGCGTTATTTTCGGAATGTGAAAGTATGTCACACATCCAAATTTTTTAAGATAGTTTAATTTGGGTTTTTTACCAGTCCACATTTCTATAGGAATTTTTTCTTCCCCTTTCCGGGGTGTTAAATTTGATATTTGAGTACTAAAATTAATTGCTTCTGCCCAGAATTTTACCGGAAGTTCACGCTTATATAGTAATGTCCGAGCTCTTTCCAAAAGAACTCTGTTTGCCCGTTCAGCCATTTTTTGTTTGTTTGCCCATTGCTTTCACTATTATATGGAATTGTTTTTTCATGAAAAATACCAGAATTAGTAAGATAATTATCTAATTGTTCATTTACAAATTCTAAACCATTGTCTGTTCTCAAACGTTTAATTCTTTTACCAGTTCAATTTTCATACTTAGATTTAAATTTAGAAAATGTATCAAATACTTCATTTTTACTTTTAAGAAAATAAGTAAAATACATTCCAGAAAAATCATCCACTAAGATCATAAAATATTTAGACCCACCAATTGATTCAGTTTGAACACGACCACACAGATACGAATGAATTAGTTCTAAAATTTCTGAACTCTGATTAATGTCAATATTTGGATGACTTTTCTAGTTCTTTTACTTATGTCACAAGTTTGACACTTAAAATCCCTTACACCATTAATACATACATTACCCGTTATAATCCGCAATGAAATTGATTTCAGCACTACTGTGTACCGTAAACCCTTTGCAGTTTGTTTACCACCCCATGCTAAGTCATGCCACCCTGTTAAGCAAAAAATGGCTTCTTTTTACTATTATGTATTTCGAGCGCTCAAAGTTTGCTCCACAGAATCCTTGCTTACCAATGAACTTAATTATTTAAAAGCAGTTGCTATTGACCGAGGATTTTCTCCCGTGATCATTGATAAAGCTGTTAAAACGTTTTCAGTGTTTCATCATAGAAGACATTCCACTGTTAGAAATATTATTAATGACTTTGTCGTGCTTCCATTTTATCCTTCTGTTAGTTATAAGGTTGCACGGATTCTCCACAAATTCAATTTTCAAGTCAGTTTCTCCCCTATCAATAAAATTCACGGTTCGACTCTAAAAGATTCTGTTTCTGACTTTAATTCTTGGGGAAGTTATAGTATATCGTGTCAGTGTGGCTTGAGATATATTGGCCAAACAAAAAGAGCGTTAAAGTTTCGTATCAAGGAACATGAATCTTATGTCCGAAAGGGCGAAATTAACAAGTCTTCAATAGCTTATCATAGTTGGAAATTTAATCATAATTTTGACTTTGGATCTGCAAAAATTATCCAAAAGGCTTCTTCCGTTGGTGAATTGGATTTTCTTGAGGCTTTTCATATTCACAAAGATTTAGCAAGTTTAGTGAACGATTTTAAGTCTAATCCAGTCCTTTCTAGCGCTTTTAAAATTCTATTAACATAATTCGTGATGATTATTTTTGCCGATAGATGGCATTGCCTCCTCGCGCGTGGTTCTACCCGAGAGTATATAAAGCGGTTACTCAGCTTTCTTTCCCTTTCTAGATATTTTGTTCTCCTGATGAGGAGGGACCTGTAGCTGCCCTCGAAATCGATTGAGTGTTTTTTGTAAATGTACGCCAAATATAAGGTTGTTTCAGCGAATTTGATTGTTACATTGGCGTGTTTCTCTTCTATTGTAATCAATGTATTCTTTCATCTTAAGCATATACTTCGGATTTAAATGGCACAATCTACTATGCCAAAGTTCATAATTATTACCAGTACAATCATTAGCAATGCAACATTCAGAATTATAATATGGATCTAAATTACTTCAAACCTACCGTTATTCTTAAATGCTTTAAAAAGTAACTGATTACACCTACTAAAAACTAATACACAGTTATTCCTTGATTCAATTTTACATCCTTTATCCATTAATGCAGTGAGTGACAATAAGTTATTTCTTAAATCAGGAACATAACTCCCATTACTAATAGTTAAATTAACAGAACTAGAATATTTTGTACTTATAGTTTTTGCTTTAATAGTACCAATACCCTCTTAAAATATTTTTGAATGTTTACCTGCCTGGTAAATCTCCCTCACCTCTGATATAATATTCTGAAACCAAAAGGAGTCTTTTGCCATGTGTCCAGTTGCACCATTATCCAACAACCAAATTTTGTCACATACATCAATTTTTTCACGCACAAGTTGAAGAGCGAAATCACTTTCTCTTTCATCAGAGCGAGTTGAAACGTTCGCCACTTGTAGGTTGCGATTTCTTTCTTTCTTCTTTGTTACCTTTGGATAACCCACTTTTTGGACTCTTGTTTCTGTAGTAGCAGTCTTTCGCGATGTGACCAGGCCGTTGGCAAATGAAACAAATTCTTGAATTATGATTTTTATTTCTCCTTGATACGAACGCCTCAGCGTTGGTTCCATCAGGTCGTTTCCCGTTCCCTGAACTGTATGTAGACTCTTCCTCGCGAAGTATTTCGAGTACTTCATATATTTTTTTTTCACGCTGGGCTTTCAAAATTTCCCTAATTCGAGAGAATATTCCACGAAGTCCACGGACTGTGTAAAACACCAATTCCCGCGGAGATACTGCTAGTCCTGTCAATAGACACTTAGTGCTATTCCTCTCGTTCTTGCGATATAATCATTAGCCGACTCATGCAACTTCATTTCTAAATTTTTTAACTCATTACCGGCATCTATTTTTTGATCTTCGGCTTGTCCCGTAAATGTTGACTTTATTTTCTTCCAAAGTATTTTTGCATTCTCTTCCGCGGAGAACTGAAGCGTCTGTTGATTCGATAGTGAAAGTTTTATATATGCTACGGCGTCAGCGTTTTTCTCATTCCACAGTCTTTCATCTTTCTCGTCTAAGTTTTCTAGTTTTATACTCGAAATTACTGAGTCAAGTTTTATCAATGATAAATCGGCTTTAATTTTCAATGCCCGAATAAAATAGTTCTCCCCAGTTAATTCGGGAACGTTCCAATTTTCCATTTCTGCCTTTCACTAAGACAGTTTTGATTTCTATTTGGTATTTTACATCGAGTTCTTCTTGATGTAACCACGAATCTCTGCTACCATTTGTTGCTCAGAGGTCCATATTCAGAGTAAAAAATCCATCGATTTAGGACAATACACTTTATTTAACGAAAAAAGAATAAAAAGAGCACTCAGCAAATCATCTTGAACATCACACAGCATATATTACATCTTCACCTCCGTACGCTCGAAAGACGGATGCGTCGGGGGAAGAGACAACTGCGCCACAATAATTAATACGCATGCGTATAAGAAAAAAGTTCTCTCGCCTCTACCCAACAAAATTAAATATGATGGTAGGTTTTTTTTCATATTTTCTACACACAACGTTGCCACAATTCCGCATAAAACGCAAACGAAGCATCGAGACTTGGAAGTCGATTGCAGAGTGCAAAGTATATCAGCTATTCCCCATCGATGGTGAAAAGATAGTCTGTGCTATCCGTCTCGCCCTTCAACTGCTTAGTGCATGCGCAAGAATTTTGTAGGCGAAACTAGTCGATTTTTCCGTGATGTCAAATATTCAGAAAGTAGGTTAGGGTTTAGAAATAAACAATCCGCCCCCAACTGTACGGCAGTCATCTTCACGAACCGTTATACCGCTGGCTGGCATCCAGAATATATATTTTTTAAACTGTCCGAAATTTGTTCCACATTTTAAAGAGAGTTTCTTGACCGAAAACGTAACCACATTATCACTAAAATTTTCACTGTGGTGTTAAAAAAATACTGTGCGGTGGAAAATGATTTTTGTAACGTAATAAACTTTTACTTACTATAATTTACAATATGCAATTAACTGATATTATTTGCAAGAAATTTTGCATCACATTATTTATCATTTAAAAATCTCCTTCTTAACGAATCCAGATGCAATGCTTGTCAAGATAACTGCTCTTGCATTCCAAAACCGAATCCAAGTGCAACGCTTTAGAGACATGCCTTTTGTAAATACGCCTTTATCATGGTAAATTTTGCAGCCACTCCTGAGCTGCCGCAAACCCTTCACAGCAGGCTGCCGCAAACCCTTCACAGTTAACCAGATGGCTGAAGGCGTTTTGTTACGATGTTTGAGAAAACGACGAAATACTGATTGAATTCCTTAGAATTTAAGAGATCGAAGCAACCCTTTTGAAATGATGGACGGAAATTTATTAGTAGATTTAGATAGTCTCGTGCCACTGCAATTGAGTTATATGAGGAATTGAAACCTCGTTTAAAAGCAACTGTCATTGGGTATTCTATGCCAATGTAGGTTTGTTTAGATTTTGCATTATGAAAACTAAAGTATTTCCGGAAATATTACTGATTCACAGATTGCGCTGAAATGACCTCAATGGCAAAATTTAATATTTTTTTCATAAACACTCAAAATTTTGATTTCAGTGTTTAACAAGATCTTTTTTCCTTTTTGAAGAAATGATAATGTACTCATAATAACGAAAAGTAAGAAATTATTTATCTCAGATAATGAACATTATCAGGTAATTTGTCAACATGAAACAATATTGTTAATTACTATGAACTTTTGAATCCAGTTATAATGTCAATGACCACTATTAGTTTGTCACTTTACGTTTTAACTATCTTAATAAATAAATTTGAAGAAGGTATTTTTCAATATTAGAAAAAAAAACAGAAAACACATGCAACTTTGTTTCTGCGCCATTACTGCTTGTCATTACTGCATTACTGTCGCCCGCGCCGTTACTGCTTGCATTTCGCTGGGTTCTAATTTGTGCTTATTTCTTGGTAAATCGACTGTGTAAATGTATAATTGTGATTATTTTGTGTTTTATTATATTCCCGCTGTCGATTTTGGTGCTTCTACATTACTTTCACAGAGTTTTGCAAGTTTCATGAACATCTGAAATCTTCAAGTGTATCATTACCTTAACGAGGAGGCGTTTTGTTTACTCTGCTGCCGATGGCGGATGAAGAGCTTGACGCGTTTTACACGTCTCTTGAAAAACAGTATACGATACTATCATCTAAATGTAATATGAACGGTGAGCTGCGTGAACATGCCAGGACTGCTTTGGGTGAGTTAAAATCTCTTATAATTAAAAATTTTGAAAGATTACAATCTGCTAATTATCGCGAAGCTTGCGTGGCAAGTTTGAAAACCTCTGTTACGAAACATTCTTATGCTCAGGTGGTATCGGCATCTACGGGAGAAAATGTAAACAAACAAACAAATGATTGTAATTTGCTTGTTTCGGCAGCTGCTGAATTGGAAAACTTTACATCCCTTGATGTTAAAAAACTTTTGAAGGAAAAAATTAATCCTACAGAAAAGAAATTAAGTATAAAAAATATTAGGACGATTTCTAGTAACAGAACTTTAGTGCAATGCTCTTCCTCAACTGATCGTGATAAACTAAAAGATGAAATCAACAACAAACTTGAGCTAATTTTTTCTCTTCCAAGACAGAAAAATCCTGCTCTACTTATTAAAAATGTGCCAAATGGAATTGATGATAAAGATGTATTAGCTGTTCTCTTTGATCAAAATCCTGACATTTTTTATGGTAATGAATGTATTAATGACATGAAATTTTGTTTTACTCTTAGAAAATTCCCAAACTCAAAACATATCGTTGTCGAAATGAAACCTGAGCTATACAGAAAATACCTTTCTTTTGGGTATCTGCATTTTGAGTGGTCGGCTTGTAAAGTAGAGGAATTTATCATAATAAATAGATGCTTTAAATGCCTCGGCTATAATCACAAAGGAGCTAACTGCAGAAATTCTGTTGCTTGCTTCAAATGTGCAAAAGAACATAAAAGTGAGCACTGCCAAACTCAAGAAACCCAAGCTTGTGTAAATTGCATTCGTTATAATAGCAAAATCAAAGATGTTGGCAAGAAAGTTGATATCAAGCATAGGCCTTTCTCTGAAAACTGCCCTTCTCATATTTTTATGAAGAATAGAATTATTTCTCAAATTAATTATGGCTAACTTCCCAATTTCTGTTCTTAAAATTATTCAACTTAATATTCATCTTTCTTAATATTCATTCTTAATATTCAACTTTAATTCAACTACTCAGCAGCTTGTTTTAAATATAGAAAATTCTAACATTGATATCGCTCTTGTTCAGGAGCCTCACTCTTATAAATACTCTCTTCCCAACTTGCCTTCCTCATACCGGGCTTTGATGCTAATAGTGATACCATTAAAGCTGCTATTATTGTACGGAATCGAGAGCTGTCTACTCTGCTTGATATTAATAATCTTGATTATAATATGGTGTTTCTTCATGTTACACTCAATACTCATGATTTTATCTTTTTATCTTATTATTTTGAACCTAATAGAAATATTGACTTAGATTTGCATAAAATTAATGCAGCGTTGGCTTCAAAAAATTGTAACAGATTGATCTGGGCTGTGGATGCCAATAGTAAATCTGAAATTTGGCATAGTCCAATTTCAGATTCCCGAGGTGTTAAACTTTGCGAATTTTTCAGTATGAATAATCTGTTCGTTATCAACGAAGACTGTAATACTCAAGGTTCGAGCTATATTGACATTACTGTTGTGGGATCTAATCTTCTTGCAGATATTTTGCGTTGATGTCAACCAGATTATGAATCCCTTTCTGATCATTGTACGATTGAGTTTGAGCTATCTGTAACTTCTAATAACACTCTCTATGACATAAAAAACAGCAAGACTGTCTTCAATGTAAAGAAAGCTAACTGGAATATTTTCTACGATGCATGCAAGCAGTCGATTGATGAGTTGTCACAGTTTATTGAGTGCTGTACGGATAAGCATGCATTAAACTCTCTACTAGAAAATTTTGTTTCGATTCTCTATAACGCGTCCAAGACTTCTATGCCTTTAAAAAAGCCAAGTGTTCATAAGGTACCTTGGTGGAGTACTGAAATCGAATGTATGAGAAAGCAGGTTAACGCTGCTAGACGTAGGTTTCAACGAAATCGTAACCCTATTCTTAGAGAGTTATATAAACAAAAATATCTTCACTTAAGACATACTTATATTTTCTTAAAGTTCCAGGATGCAAAGCTTAACTCTTGGAGAGAATTTCTAATGAGTATTAATGAAAGGAATGTTTGAAAAAAAAATATATACGAACGGTATAAAGCATAATTTTATGAAAAGAATTGAAGTCAGAGGAATTTATCTTCCATCTAGTAATTGTACAACGTCGCTCGAAGAAACAATTAATGAGGTTCTTAACAGAAGCTTTCTCACGGACCCTTATAGAACGGATAATTCGTTTCATAGAATGATTAGGGTTGAAGCTTCATTAAATTATGTTGCTAATCTAGATCCTCCTTTCACTATGTCAGAAATTAATAGTGTTATAGGAAACCTTAAATGCAATAGAGCTCCTGGTCTTGATTCTATTTCAAACGAAATTTTGAAGCAAGTTCATAGAATGTTTCCAAATTTATTCTCCAAAATCTTCAATATTTTTCTGAAGCTTGGTTCATTTCCTCGTTGCTGGAAAAGAGCGAATGTCGTTTTAATCCCTAAGAATAGTGGTCTTCGTATCCCGCATTTAGATAACTTGAGATGCATCAGTCTTCTTCCCAGTTTAGGAAACTGCCTAGAAAAGCTGTTTGTTAATAGAATTACCTGGTTCTTCCATAATAAAAAACTGTTAAACAAAGCACAGTTTGGTTTTACCCCTCATAAGAGTTGTGAAAATGCTCTTTTGTACTTAAAAGACATAGTGGACGAAAGAAGAAACATTTACACACAGTTTTAGTGTTCCTTGATATCAAAGGTGCTTTCGACCACGCCTGGTGGCCTGGGATACTTGTTTTTTTAAGGAAAGCTGGTATTCCGTGTAATATTTTCCGCCTTATTAAAGATTTTCTGCATGACAGATCTGCATTGCTCTCCCTTGGCCACGTTTCTTCCTCCCGCATTTTAGAAAGAGGTTGCCCTCAAGGCTCGGTTTCCGGACCTTTACTGTGGAATTTAATTATGAATGATTTACTCAATAGACTCTCATATTGTCCGAGTTGTAAAACAATTGCTTTTGCTGACGATCT
>KK115855.1:21860-52000 GCA_000611955.2 Stegodyphus mimosarum | reverse complement strand
ACGGATAATTCGTTTCATAGAATGATTAGGGTTGAAGCTTCATTAAATTATGTTGCTAATCTAGATCCTCCTTTCACTATGTCAGAAATTAATAGTGTTATAGGAAACCTTAAATGCAATAGAGCTCCTGGTCTTGATTCTATTTCAAACGAAATTTTGAAGCAAGTTCATAGAATGTTTCCAAATTTATTCTCCAAAATCTTCAATATTTTTCTGAAGCTTGGTTCATTTCCTCGTTGCTGGAAAAGAGCGAATGTCGTTTTAATCCCTAAGAATAGTGGTCTTCGTATCCCGCATTTAGATAACTTGAGATGCATCAGTCTTCTTCCCAGTTTAGGAAACTGCCTAGAAAAGCTGTTTGTTAATAGAATTACCTGGTTCTTCCATAATAAAAAACTGTTAAACAAAGCACAGTTTGGTTTTACCCCTCATAAGAGTTGTGAAAATGCTCTTTTGTACTTAAAAGACATAGTGGACGAAAGAAGAAACATTTACACACAGTTTTAGTGTTCCTTGATATCAAAGGTGCTTTCGACCACGCCTGGTGGCCTGGGATACTTGTTTTTTTAAGGAAAGCTGGTATTCCGTGTAATATTTTCCGCCTTATTAAAGATTTTCTGCATGACAGATCTGCATTGCTCTCCCTTGGCCACGTTTCTTCCTCCCGCATTTTAGAAAGAGGTTGCCCTCAAGGCTCGGTTTCCGGACCTTTACTGTGGAATTTAATTATGAATGATTTACTCAATAGACTCTCATATTGTCCGAGTTGTAAAACAATTGCACCCTTAATATTATTTCCAATTGGTCCAGAGAACAAAAATTGGAATTCAATCCTAATAAATCTAAAATTATGATAATTAAAAGAAAACATGTCAGCTATTCAAACCAACAGTTGTACTTGGATAATGCCTTACTCGAAACGGTGAATGAAATTAAATATTTAGGCGTTATTCTTGATCATAAGTTTTGCTGGGAAAATCACATTATGTATTTATCTAGAATTTAAAGAAAGAAAAAATTCCGAACATTACAGATTTATTAGAATTTTTAAAAGATCACGCGAGGACATTAAACGCTTCCAGAATTCCAGTAATGCCTAAACGAAGTCAACCAAAAGTTTCTTCAATGGTTTCATGTGTCAACGAGAAACATGCATGTATTTGTAAACTGTGTAATGCGGATCATAAATTATTTAAATGTCCTAAATTTCAAAAATTCGACTTAAAAGATAGCATCGAGTATGTCAAAAAGCACAATTTATGTTTCTGCTGTTTCGGGAATCATGGAATGAGAAACTGCCCTTCAAATTACTCTTGTAGGCTATGCAGGAAAAAGCATAATTCATTACTCTGTTACGAGCGAGAAAAAACTTCGATTCCCCAAAATAAAAACAGTTGCGAAATCGCGTCTCCATCCGATCAAAAGTCAGACGCCAGTCAGTCTACGGAAAACACGAAACTCAACGTTCACGCCGTGCTATTCGTAAATAAGTGTTTTATGACAGCTACTAATGTAAATAAAAAATGTGAAGCAGTTAATAGAGTCATATTACCGACAGCGATTGTTTATATTAAGGGAAATGAAGGAGAAATATTTCCAGCCAGAACTTTGCTCGACAGTGGAAGTATGATCCATCTTTGTTCATCGGAATTATCTGAAAAGCTTCATTTGCAAAAGGCAAATGTAAACATATCAGTAGGATGTTTATCTGGGATTTCAACAACGGTGAAATCAAAAATAAGTGCGGTTATTTTAAATAGAGAAAAAACGTATAGTCGTAAACTAGATTTTTTCGTAGTTCCAAAAATTACTCATTTGATGCCTTCTAGACAGATTAATTTCTGTAATATTGCGATTCCACAAGGAGTTACATTAGCTGATCCAGACTTTGACAAACCGGGTAAAATTCAGTTACTTCTTGGATCTGAAATATTTTTCGATTTGATAATTTCTGGGCAAATCTATGTACCAAATACTAATTTAGTGTTACAAAACTCAGCATTTGGGTATTTGGTGAGCGGGAGCATTGAAGATTTACCACATGAGAAACAATTAATGCATTGTGGGTTAATTTATGACAATGTCGAAACACAGTTGAAGAAGTTTTTTGACTTAGAATCAATTGGTATTAGAGATGATCCCAATTCATACGATGAAGATAAAGCATTAGAGATATTCAATAAAACTGTTAGCTTCAACGATGGTCGGTATGTTGTCAGCCTGCCCTGGAAGAAAAATTGGGAACATTTAGGCGACAATTTTGGTGTCGCAGAGAAAAGAATAAAGATTCTGATGAGAAAAATGCAGCATGATAATGCATTATACTTAAAATACAGAGAAATCTTAGAAGAATACCTAAATCAAGGGATAACAGAAAGAGTATTAGATACTACAAAGCCAGTAAACAAGCCAGCTTTTTATATGCCACATCAGGCGGTTTATAGAGAAAAAAGCATTAGTACAAAAATGCGTATCGTGTTTGATGCGAGCTCACATGAAATCGGTAGTCTCTCCCTAAATGATTGTTTGTTGCCTGGTACTAATTTGAATCAAAATATATTTCATTTGCTGATATATTTTAGACTTAATAGGGTCGCAATCTTAGGAGATATCGAAAAGGCCTTTTTACAGATCGTTTTAACTGAGAAAGATCGAGATGCAGTTAGATTTTTATTTGTTAAGAATATTGGTACACCTTTGCAGAATATTGAGCATCAGTTAGAAGTAGAAGTGTATAGATTTAAGCGTGTACTCTTTGGTGTTAATTCCAGTCCCTTTTTGTTGGCGGCAACTATAAAGCTGCATATCCAAAAGTATACAAACGTGTATCCTGATATTTTTCAAATTCTTGATACATGTGTGTATGTTGATGATCTTGTTACGGGAGCAGATGATCTATCAGAAGCCATAAAAATTTCAAGCGAAGCAAAGGAAATTATGTGTGGGGCTGGAATGAATCTACGCAAATGGGTAACGAATCATAATCATTTAGTTAAGAACTAGGAAGAAGAACATTTTGACATTCATCCTCTAAGCTCAAATGGAAAGATACTCAAAGTATTAGGAATTCAATGGGACATCCAGGAAGATAGCCTGAGTATAGAGACTTCTTGTTTGACTGAAATTTCAAGAAGAAAGAAGAGTACTAAACGTTTCATTCTCCAAACAGCTGGAAAAATATATGATCCCCTCGGACTCATCACACCATTTACTGTTAGAATAAAACTTTTACTACAAAAGCTATGGCTTCGTAAACTACCATGGGATGCTGAGCTTCATTCTGATCTGAATGACGAGTGGTCGCAATGGTGCAGCGAGCTTTCAGAATGAAGTAACATTAGTGTTCCAAGATTTGTTTTGGATTCATGTGATAAGAATACAGAAATCCATGTGTTTTCTGACGCAAGCCAAAGGTCGTACGGTGCAGCCGTTTATGCAAAAGTACAGAATCGAGGGCAAATTTCTGTGAATTTGTTGGCCTCCAAGAGCAGAGTTTCACCTGTCAAAAACATTTCCTTGCCTCGACTGGAACTGTTAGGTGCATTGATTGCAGCAAGATTGGGAACAGAAGTTAAAAAGGTTATACATCGTAAAGGTTTGTCTAATATCTTTTTTTGGAGTGATTCTAAAGTCACATTTTATTGGATTAAGGGATCTAGAAGATGGAAGTCTTTCGTTCAAAATCGCGTTGACGAAATTCAGAAGTTGACTAATCCAGATTCATGGTTTTATTGTTCAACCACGGACAATCCTGCTGATCTTGGAACACGTAGAGTTAGTGCCTCTTCTCTAGTGAACAATTCCAAGTGGTGGATTTGTGCAGAATTTTTGACAGAGCGACATCTTCCCTACAAGTGCTTACAACCATTAGTTCCAGAAGTTGAACACCTAACACCAAGTGAAAGGGAATCCTTTATGCACGAAAGCAGAAGTTCTAGTGACATTAATGACATTTCTGAGAGAACTATGTTAACTGACATGAACTTTAACGTTTTAGACGAACTCTTGAGTATTAGTAACGATTATTATAAAATTATTAATGTTCTTTCTTATATTTTTAGGTTTATTTATAATTGCAGGAGTGGATCAAAAAGGGTAGGACCTTGTTCGAACAACAAATAGTTTAAAATCCTCCAACAGATGGCAGCACAAGTTAACTATTTTATTCCCTAAATTAGGCTTGATAATAGCACATGCTAAGTTTAAAAATATCGTAAGTAATGTATAAAAAAGGTTTGTGAGTAAAATTAACGTTTAAATAATAATGTATAATTTTTAAGATTTAATTCATAATTTTTATAATTTTAAATAATTTTACATTTAATTATATATATGCAGTATAAATTTTATTTTGTGAACAAGCTGTGTGAGTAATGCTTTTTCTTGTCATTGTTAGTGAGTAGCACATGGAATTAAAGATTTGATGCTGGTGTGTTTTATCCTATCATGTATTTGCTAAATTAAGATTTACCTGGAATAAAATAATAATTAAAACCTGGATTAATTGAATGCTGACTTACAGTGAGAAGAATACACGCAACCTACGAATGTAAAATATCAATAACCTCTTCAACTAAAAGAGGTAAGAATAGCTGAGGAAAAGCTTATGAAGCATAAGCAGAGGGCTTTATCTTGTAACAAAGGTGTAACAGGTAACTTCAAAAATTTACATCCCTTTGTTGATCATAAAGGAATAATTCGTGTTGGTGGCCTTCTTGAAAAAGCGTCTATACCATTTTCTCAGAAATACCCTGCGATTCTCCCAAGAAATTCTAAGCTAAGTAAGATTTATTTTTCTATTGTGCACAGCCGATTATTGCATGTTGGTCCTCAAGGATTATTGAATACGGTACGTCTAAAATTTTGGCCATTGGGTGGTAGAGATTTGGCCCGAAAATCAGTACACCTTTGTGTGTCATGTTTTAAATGTAAACCAGTTTTGTCTTCACAGATTATGGGTAATTTACCATACAAGAGAGTCAATAGATCACCCCCATTTAGTGTTTAAGGTTTGGATCTATGCGTTCCATTTTATATAACTTACAAGCATCAGAGAAAGGGTGTGCTAAATAAAATTTATATTTGTGTGTGTATATGCTTTGTGACACGAGCTATTCATCTTGAGCCTTTGTCAGACTTGACTTCTAGTGCTTTAATTGCCACTCTTAAGCGTTTCATGGCAAGACGTGGCAAATGTACGAAAATATTCACTGATAATGCTCCTAATTTTGTGGGAGCTAATTCTATACTGAAGAAATTTTACAATGTAATTAATTTCCCGACAAAACTTTGGCCTCATATTACACGTCCGAAGTATTCCTTCCTATGCAAGTATTGGAACTTTATTCCTCAAAAGTCCTCTCATTTTGGAGGGCTATGGGAAGCCGGTGTAAAGTCCGTAAAGCATCACTTAAAGAGAACGATAGGAAATTTGCGTTTTACGTATGAGGAGTTTGAAACAATAATTGTGCAAGTAGAGGGGATACTAAATTCGAGACCTCTTACACCCATTTCCAATGATTCTGATTGTTATGAAGTTTTGACCCCAGGTCATTTTTTTAATAGGGAGATCAATACATGCGATTCCGGAGCCAATGATAATAGATGTGAATGAAAATCGGTTAAGTCGGTGGCAGAGAACAACAAAAGTAGTTCAGATTATTTGGAAGAAATGGCCGAATGACTACTTGGGAACTTTGCAGCAGAGAAACAAGTGGATGATAGAGAAAGACAATATTTCTGTTGGTAGTATGGTACTGGTCAAAGAAGACTATCTGCCAATCTGCAAATGGATTTTAGGTCGAGTTATAAAAGTCTATTATGGATCTGACAATAAAGTAAGAACTGTTAAAATCAAAACAAAATCAGGAGAATTAAAAAGAGCGATCACAAAGATCGCGGTGTTTCCTATAGAAAACTGAACTTATATTATTGCATATGTAAAAAGAAAAATTGTGTTTGTTCTAATATTGTAATAGCAGTAATTATACTCATAGTATTATGTTGTTTATAAGTATATTAATTTTGCTTTGGGAATGTTTGTATAATTTCTTGAAATTTTGTAATTTCAAGCCGCGGGAGTGTTAAATCCCTTTGAAGTGAGATGGCGCTGTCATCGCTACTAATTACGAAAGAATGTTATTACCTTTGAGGAGTCTTCAATGGCGAAGCGTAGTGAGTGTGGTTGCCAGAGTGTCTTCCACAAATGAGTAAAATAAAGATGATGAAATATTATAGTTTAGTACGTTAATTAGTTAATTTAATTTAGAGTTACAGTCCACTTAATAATTACCCGGAACAATCCTAACATCTACATCAGCTCTCTTAGATGTTCTCCATTTTCCAGAGAAAAACACAAATATCCATTTGACATTCTCATTCCTTAACATCTGTTACCCATACTTGACTCTTCAGTTCAGTAATTTGGACCTTATACCAGCAACTCACCTTATTCGTCGATTGACGGCGGCCATTTATACTTTACTGATTTCGTCTTTTTGTCCATACTAACTATTTTTTTCTACCGATGCTCTTCACCAGATGCAGAGTAAAAGGAAGAAATCCTTTCTGAAACTCAAATTCACATATGAGAAGAAGAAATTATTCAACGCAAAATCACAAACCGAAAACACTAGTCCTCAGGGACAAAGCCCTTTTGGACTAAAAAAAATTCTCAAAGGATTTGAATTTTAAATTACGTCTAAAGAGGCTTTTTTTAACATTTTGTGTGTTACCTTTATTTATTAAATACTAGCCGCTGCGCGGCCAGCCTTCATCTGGCTTTTAAGTGTACCAGAAAAATGCCTAAAGAGAACACCAAACATTAAATTTAAAAACTGCACAGAATTTTACTCTGCAGAAGAATTTTATCGAAAAAAAAAACAACAACGGAAAAAAAATTCAGTTAAAATGCATTACATATAAAAAGCATACAACGAAATAAGTAATATCCCTTAATACAAATATTAATTATCCTAATAAATAAATTAACCAACTTCCCTTTGCAAAATCTTAAGAACTCAAATGGTATAAACAGATTAAGAACTTAAACTGATTAAAAAATGTCATGCAAAACATTTTTATAATTAAAATTATATATAAGCAAAACATAATATTACAATATAAGCAATAGAAATAAGCAATATCCCTTGATACAAATGTTAATTATCCTAATAAAGTAATTAAACAATTTACCGTTGCAAAAAGAAACAACTTTTTAATTTCTTAAACTTTTTAGTCTCTTAAAAACTGTAACATAAGAAATACGATTAAAAATTGTTGCCAAACCGAAATTTTTAAAAGAATGAAACTATTCAAAATGATGCAATTTCATCAAAAATCTATCAACAACAATAAGAAAGGAAAATTGTTGCCAAAACTACATTTTAAAATATCTGAGATGTGAGAAGTGTATTCGGAAGCTTCATTTAAAAAATTTTAAAAAAAATACAAAATATTATTATTTTTCCAAAATTTTTTTTTAAAAGGAGTCGAAAGGATTAAAGTTCAACGTGTCCAAAAATCAAAGGAAAATAAACAGCATATTTTTTAAAATAAGTTTTTTTTAAAAAAATTCCGCTGAAAAGGTGTTAAGCTCACCTTCCTAAATAAATTCGTATTTAATCGATTTATTGAAATACGAAATTTATTTTAAGTTTGTAAAATAGCTAAGTGTCTACGCTTCACGACGATGTAAAAATGAAATGTATAGAGTGAAATCTTGCTTTCCTGTAGCCCATTATGTCTCAAAATGACGCGATTTGGTCACAAAACATAAAATAAAAAAAAATTCGATTCAAATTTCGAAAAAAATCGCTTCGAGGTGCACTGGCTCTTGTGTAGGTACACCTATGTACCAAATTTCGTCGCCCTGGGTCTATTAGCTTACTCGCAACACGAACGAAAGACACACAAACACACACACACAGACTCTTTGTTTTATTATATGTAGAGATCATGTGCTTCGCACTTAAACCATTGAATTGAATTCAAAAGCAATATCGCGAAATAATTTTAAATTAAGCATATGTTTAGAATTTCCGATACGCAGTCTAACGCGCTGGAGATAAAAATGTTTTTTCTGTACAAAGTTGCCATTGCTCCCTATGAAATCCTTTAGTTTGTTAATCAAAAATTCGTTAAAGTTTTACAAAATATGAATTCCAAATTTTAAATTTGGGCTTCCAGATGCCCAGATTTGCAGTAGGATTACGTCATTCAATATTTGATGGCTCTAGGTACCGTTGTTTTATTACAATGCGAGAAACATACATATCTTTATGCAGATTCTTCATTATTTTATTTTTCAAATATAATGCAGGACGATAATATTTGGTGGCAAGAATTTGAAAAGTGAAACGGGCATTCTGAGTGATTCGACGCAAAATCGCAAAACGAAAAGGTCCCTTTGGACAAAAGAGTACATTAAACTGGACTTTTTGTTTACTGCCATCTGGCAACATAGTTACAATTTTGAAGCAGTTCAGAATGTTTTCGAGTCGTTCGTTATGAATGTATTCTATTGTTTCAGAAGTTTGTTCATTTTCTATTATAAAGTGAGGACTCTTATAGCAGTAACCGGAACAGCCTAGAAGTGTTTCTTGAAAATTTCTACGAACTGTATGAGTTTTTAATAATTTTAAATAAGTAAGCCAATGCCAGAATTTTTTCGCAATTGGAGAATTTTCGACAAAGTGGTACAGCATTTTTTACTGTAAATTAATGTACAGTTTCATTTTCCTGAAATTCAATACTTCGAATGTTTTGTGCGAGAAAATGTAGAATTGTGGTTAGAAGATTTAAAATTGCAAAGCCTATCTAAAATAATATTTCTGCCGTTTTGTGGAATGAATATCTGTATACGTGTGGAAAAGAAGCAGTATGTGGATTGATTCATTCATTTAAATTCATTTAATTACTTTGTACTGAATAAACATGGGGTGTTTATGACATGATATCAAGAAGCAACTTGAAGTTACAATACTAGGAGTTTAATTAGAATATATATATATATATATAGCACAGCATTGCATAGCTTCATGTTTAGAGACTTAATATGTACTGAGAAAAGAAATCATGCTTGTGACAAATGTATTTTGAGCTTAAGTGTAGAATTGGGTGCCCCTTCGATTAGCGACAAATTTTGTTCGGTTTTGGCAATGAAACCCTATTTCTGGTTAACATGATCGTTTTAACTTTGTTTTACCTTCCTGATTTTTTTAACTGAAAATAAATCGATGTGTACATGGACAAAGTTAAGGCATTGTGCAATTCTGGGATGTTATTCAAAGTGAAAATAGTTCGATGTGCACATGGATACCGAGTTTGTGCAATTCTTTGACTTCTTATTTTGGTTTTGTGTAGCGGCCATCTTGAAATTGTCTTCGGGCGCCGATCTTGGCGTCAAAAGAGAATCTCCAAAGAAATAAGGGGCACCCAATTGTAAACTTCTACCGTAATTTGTGAAAGTTTCGTGGATATGAAGGTGTTCTATGTTACACATAAGTTGACTGAAATGTTTTCAAAAATAGGTACTGCGTCTCAGACTTGGGATTGTTCTTCAGACAGTGTTTTTGAATCCTTCGTATTGAAGTACATTTCTGAGAGTATAAGATATTTATCCAAGGCTTTTTTTTCTGGAGCAAATCCTGTTATACAAGTCATTGTGCCTCTGTCATTAAAAATGTGAGTGAAACATGGCTAAATGTTTCCTCATTATATGCATACTGTAACAATTCAAGTTTTTGTTCAATTCAAGCTATATAGCCATAGAATTGTTTTCCTTCATTACTGATATACTGAGTTTCTCCAATTATTTCTACAGCAAAATACCATAGTATGCTGCAGTGCCGAATTCCATGTAGCTTTCTCAGAATCTGGCATATGGCCTTACCACTGCTAATTTTGAGAAAGAGAAGTAGTCTTGTGTTTTAATTCAGCCTTCCGTACACATTCCTATTATTGAAGGATTTCATGCATGTGAAATATTAAGAAGGCAGCCTGTAAAGTAAGACATATGAACCATTTTTCTTCATACTGATGAGAAATGTGTGTACAGGATCCTGCCGATTATTTACAGCATAGATTTACAAAACTGAATTTTTTAGCTTAGCCTGGGTATTTTAGAGTATATAAAATGAAAATCTAATCCTGCCAAAAACATAATTTTAAAAACATAGTAAGTTTCAAACACTTAAAAGTCATTATAAAACACTGAAAAATTAAAATACCTGAATGTAAAAAATAGCTGCATAAAAAATCCCCCCCATTTATTTTAAAAATTAGAGTCAAGGATTACCATTTATTTCAAAAATCCTTGAGTTCTGTTACAATTCTGATCCTTGAGTTTTGCTGCTTACCAGAGAGGTGAAGAGACCTACACCTCCACTGGCTCGCTCTCCTGCAGTATTATCTTTCCTGACGAAAGAAAACCTCCGAAGTTTTGCTGGTTTTCCGGGTTTCAGGTTTGTCTCCTGTATTGCGAAGCACACAGGATGATAAGCATTGATAACATTTTTTATATCAAACAAATTCCGGTGAAAGCCGCGACAGTTCCAGGAGATGAGGGTGGCCATTATGATTGATGTTTGTTTCTTCGGTGTTGCTGTTTTGTTTTATGTGGAAGCAGATGTTTGGGGATTTCCAGGCCCTCTTCTACTTCCATACTATCTGAATCACCTGATTCAGATATCATTCCTTCGTGTGAGCTATTGCTGTGGCTTCTATTTTTATAATTTTTATGTTGGGTTTTGTTTTTAGGTCTGCTTTCAACTACTGTTTCCTTGTTTTGAATTGAATGTGTTGGTTTTTCTTTTTTGTTTTTACTATTTGTCTCCTGTGTTTTTATTGGAAGTGTTTGCGTCCCGACTGATACTTGCCCTGCAATTGATTTAGTTGATTTAACGGCTGCGGCAAAAGAGGTGTTTGGTCGAATCTGATTGGTTTGTACTAGCCTTCTAGCTTCTGCATAAGAGATGTTGTTATTTACTTTGGTAGCCTGTACTTCCTTTTCTAATTTCCATTTTGGGCATGAGCGGGAAAATGCTGTGTGCTCACCTTTGCAGTTTATGCACAGTGGCGCAGCGGAGCAGTTTTCGCTCTCGTGGCCTACCAGTGAACATCTCGCGCATGTCAATTTGCCACGACACGAGTTCTTGGTATGACCAAAATGCTGGCACTGGAAGCAACGCATGGGATTTGGAATATAAGGTCTTACGGGAATATTTAGATATTTGGCCTTAATATTCTTAGGCAGATCAGGCGAATTGAAGGTCAGGATCACGTGTTTCGTGTTAATCAACTGACCTTCCTTACGCATCTTGATCCGTCTAGCACCGCACTCATTTTGATCCGCAAGCTCGGATTCGATCTCTTCTTCGGAAACGTATAGAAGGTCGATTTCCGAGATTGCACCACGACGATAGTTCAAAGTTTTATGCAGTGTTACTTTGACGGTAACTTGCCCAAGATTGGTTACTTGAAGTAAGGATGTAGACTGTGTGGCCGATGTCGTATCTATAAGCAAGTCTCGAGAATGGAGACGCTTTATGTTCCTAGGCTCACCAATACACGATTGAATGTACTTGCTAATTACAAAAGGTGATAACTTTTGCAGCTCGCCAGAAGTACTAGAAATGACAAGGAAACGTGGACGATTTTTATGGTTATTGGCATTTGCATCTGTTCGCAGTTTTTTTACAGTAGAAGTTTCGCACAATTCAGTACTTGGAAGGAGTTTGGTAGTTTTTGTTTGTTTCGGAATGGTGTAAATATTATGAGTCGCCATATTGAGAAGAAAAAAGATTCGGGTCCAACCACCCCGCCCACCACGGAGCCCAACAAGAGAACACAGATTCCTGTGTTAGGGCTAGCCGGACCTATACGCAAACTGAAGCCCCACAGTTGGCTTTCCCGAAAGCAGGAACTCCCGAGAGCTTATCCCCAAGCCTCCGACCCCAGCAGTGTGTGGGGGACAGTACCTCACCCCTCAACTACCAGGATCCTCCTTTCCAACGACACAGGACGATGCGCACTGCAAATGCACATGCACACTAGAGACAAGGATTGTTCCAGTTGCTCATAACGAGCCCCAACTTCCGAAGAGGAAAAGAAAGAGAGAAGTTACAGTTCAAAGGAGAGGAAACGGAAAAGAGGACAGATCACTGGGGCTTCAAGATCGTGACACCCATCTCACCAAGATGATCCCCTGAAGGGCTAGGGTACCTCGGGATCGCCACACCCGTACTCACAAAAATGGGAGCCGCTGAGGGGCTTACCGCAGCTTGACATTTCATAATATAGAGAAATGTTTAGAGAGGAACTGCAATGAATGTAAAAACAAAAAGATGAAGTCCTTATAATATTCAGAAGAAGGCAGTGGGTCATACAAGAAATGGATTTTGAAAAAGTTAATATTGCAGCAAAAGGAATTCCTAAAGCAGTTTAAAAGCATTCTAAAGATGAGATTAAATGTTCTGCTGCTGAACTGGTTCATGCCTTGCAATCAGAAATGCCAAAGTTCATATTGGTAACATTTTACACCAAAAGAGAGAGGTGAAGAATATAAAAGAGCGATTTGTTAATCTATATGCATTTTAACGAAAATTATGAATGTAATACTCAAGGGATGGATGGATGAGATAATTAGTGCAAAACCAAAGGTGATTATACTGCACCAAACATGAAGCGGTATGATTTAATTTGATGAATTCATTGATGAATTGATGCTGCTTTTTATTAACTCAAGGATTGTAACAGAACTCAAGGATCAAAACGTAAGGTCAGCCAAACGCATCCGAATAGGCAGAGAAGGCTAGTTTATTAAAATACCAAGCACATCATACTAACATTTAACTCACCTGATTTACCTTCGTCCATTAAAGCTGGGTATTTACACTGTCGTGTTAGACCATATGTACCTAATCCGCTCCGCTGTTTCCAATGTGAGCGTTTTGGCCACTCCAAAACATCATGCCGTGGTAACCTTACCTGTGTCAAATCCTCGGAGATTGGTCATGAGAGCGAGACATGTACTGTCTCCAGTTTGTGTAAACTGTAAGGGTGACCATCCGACTTTCTCTCAGTCCTGTCCCAAATGGAAAGAAGAAAAACAAGTCCAATATCTCAAAGTCAGCAGAAACATGTTTTGTTGAAGCACTACAGGTACTGGTCAGCCACGTTCAAATGCTAGTTATGCAGATGCTGTGAAAACTGTTCGATCCATAGCCACTCAAACTCTGATCTCTCTGCAAGCAAACAAATAACCTACCCAATCAAATATAAAAAATCAACCAGCAGCGTAGTATACCTAATATAATAACGATCACCAAAACACCAAATCCTAAGAGCAGCTGCCACACTTCCTTGGAAAGTATGTGCTCAGACGATATTGAGTCTGATGAAATGGAATTAGACGACAGAATCAGTATATCTAAAAATGTTCTCCCACGTAAAAATAAAAAGCAGCATCGAAAAAACAAACACTCATAATGGCGTCCATAATATCCTGGAACTGCCATGGTTTTCGCCAAGGTCTATTTAACGTAAAGAATCTGATTAATATACATCATCCTGCCTGCTTTGCA
The DNA here is from genome assembly GCA_000611955.2 of Stegodyphus mimosarum. Lineage (NCBI taxonomy): Eukaryota > Metazoa > Arthropoda > Arachnida > Araneae > Eresidae > Stegodyphus > Stegodyphus mimosarum. The sequence continues at coordinate 38,417 of KK115855.1, read as the reverse complement.
TTGCAAGAAACATTTTTGAAATCTAACGATACTGTTAAACTCAGAAGATATTCTATGGTGAGGAAAGATTGTGTTAATAACGATCATGCTAGCGGTTACATCATCCTGCCTGCTTTGCATTGCAAGAAACATTTTTGAAATCTAACGATACTGTTAAACTCAGAAGATATTCTATGGTGAGGAAAGATTGTGTTAATAACGATCATGCCAGCGGTGGTGTAGGTCTTTTAATCTCTCATAATTTCCCGTCATCAGTTTTCCCACTGCAAACTAACCTTCAAGCAATAGCAGCCCAGTTAAATATTCATAGGCTAATTACTATTTGCTCATTATATCTTCCTCCTAATGAAAATATCAGTCAGTCTGACGTAGATGATTTGATAAATCAGCTTCCTCCGCCTTTTATACTAACAGGTGACTTAAATGGCCATAATCCGCTCTGGAGACCTGCTGATATAAACTCTCGAGGTCGACAGATAGAAAAGATGATAGATGATTATGCTCTCTGTATACTAAACGACGGAAAGAACACATACTTTCATCAGCCTACAAAGAGTTTCCATGCACTCGATCTCGCCATTGTTTCGCCATCCATCCTACCGATATGCTCGTTTAAAGTTGGGGAGGATTCTTCCAACAGTGATCACTTTCCAATTTTCGTTACTTTGACGGGAGTAAATATTTCTCCTATTATAAGACCATCATGTTTTATATTAGAGCGTGCAGATTGGGAACTGTTTACTGGCTGTGCCATACTTACTGATGAGATGGTTGCGAAAACTCCTATTGATGAAGCAGTACAGACCATATATGGATATCATATGTATCATCGATAACAACCAAAACGTCGAGCAAACGAGTCTGGGAGAAGGTCCGTAAAATATTTGGAATTTATAATGATTATTCTTTGCGTATTTTAGAGGTAGATGGCAGAACAATTAGCAGTCCTGTAGAAATTGCAAATACCATGGGTGAGGCATTCGCGGCTGTTTCTAAAGCTAACAATTATGATCAAATGTTTCTTTCTGCTAAATCCCATTTAGAAAAACTTCTATTACTTTCATGTCTAGCAGCTCTGAAAACTATAACAGCGATATAACAGTGTTCGAGCTAAAGAAAGCTTTATCCCAGACCCCAAAAACGGCACCAGGACCTGATGGCATCAGTTATTTAATGTTCAAACATCTCTCTGATGGATCTCTCTGTCCTGTAGAAATTGCAAATACCATAGGTGAGGCATTCGTGGCTGTTTCTAAAGCTAACAATTATAATCAAATGTGTCTTTCTGCTAAATCCCGTTTAGAAAAAACTTCTATTACTTTCATGTCTACCAGCTCTAAAAACTATAACAGCGATATAACAATGTTCAAACTAAAGAAAGCTTTATCCCAGACTCCAAAAACGGCACCAGGACCTGACGGCATCAGCTACTTAATGATCAAACATCTCTCTGATGGATCTCTTGCTGCCCTCCTTTCTCTATACAACAGAGTGTGGAAGGAGCAGCTCTTCCCTGAAGAATGGAAGAAAGCTGTGTTCATTCCTCTACTGTAACCAGGAAGGGACACAAAATGTCCTACTAGTTATCGACCAATTGCGCTTACTAGTTGTCTGTGTAAAGTCCTCGAAAAAATTATAAATGCTCGCCTGGTCTACTATCTTGAACAAAATGGCCTGCTTTCTCCATGTCAAAGTGGGTTTAGGAAAGGTAGATCTACTGCTGACAATATCTTACTATTAGAAACACAGATAAGAAATGCTTTCCTGAAGAAAAATCATTTGATTTCCATCTTCTTTGATATGGAGAAGGCATACGATAAAACCTGGAGACATAGAATATTACAAGACCTGTACAACTTTAACTTGTGCGAGAACCTTCCTATTTTTATACAAAACTTCTTGAAGTGTCGTACTTTTGAGGTTAAAATTGGGTCACTGCTGTCTGATGTTTTCATTCCGGAGGAAGGCGTCCCTCAAGGATGTGTTACTAAGTGTGACTCTTTTCAGCTTGAAAATCAATTCAGTATTAAGAGAACTTCCTCCGACTGTCTTTGGAACTCTGTATGTTGATGATCTACAGATAGGTTGCCAAGGAGCAGACATGCGATACATAGAAAGACAACTGCAAACTGCACTCAACAGAATTGTAAAATGGTCTCAGAAAAATGGTTTTAATTTCTCAAGACAAAAGAGGACTTGCGTGCAATTTTTCCGCAAGTGGAATCTGCATCCTGAACCTGAAATTTTTTTGGATGGTTCCATAATCCCAGTAAATTCTAAAGCAAAGTTTTTGGGTGTCATTTTTGACAGAAAACTCACCTTCTTATCTCATATCTTAAGCTTAAAGAAAAAATGTTTTACAATTTTAAACGTGTTAAAAGTCTTGTCAAATACGGCCTGGGGAGCTGATAGATGTTCGATGCTTCGCTTATACACATCCCTGATACGATCGAAAATTGATTATGGATCAGTTTGCTATGGATCAGCAAGACCTTCAGTGCTGCAGAAGCTTGACCCTGTACTTCATTAAGCATTGAGGATTTGTACTGGAGCCTTCAGAACGTCTCCTGTAGAAAGCCTGTATGTGTATTCCTTTGAACCATCGCTAAGGTTGAGGCGGGAACACCTGTCTCTGCGTTATTTTTTTAATATCATGTCACAGTCTGAACATCCTCTAAGACGCTCAATGCTTGATGACCATTATGACCGTTTATACGAAGCACGACATTCACATATCCCTTCGTTTCGGTTACGGGTTCGGAAACTTTTACAAGAATATGGTCTAAATGATTTGAAAGTAGAAACAACAAAGCTTTCAGAAATTCCTCCCTGGTGCGACACGCGCATTAATGTATTGAATTGTTTTTCACATTTTCCTAAGGACTACACCAATGATGTAATATATAGACAGCTGTTTAATGAACATAGGAAGATATATAAAAGTTACTTTCCAGTTTACACTGATGGATCAAAATCCAATAATCATGTTGGGTCAGCATTCATCTGCTATAATAAAATACAAAGTATAAAATTTAACAATGCCTTTAGTTTTTTCTCTGCTGAAGTTTTAGCCATTTATTTTTCACTACTATTTATCTCTGAGCAAAACAGGAAGAAGTTTCTCATTTATTCAGATTCTATCAGTGTTTTGTTGTCATTGGAGTCTATTTCAAGCAGCTCAAACCCTTTAATTGCAAAAGTTCAAAAATAAATTGGAGCCTCAAAGAAAGAGGATACGAGACACTTTACTGCTGGGTTCCTGGGCATGTTGGGATTAAAGGGAATGAATGAACAGATATAGCGGCCAAAAATACAGTGGAAGTATCCAATGACCCTGCTCCATTTATAGACATACAAAAGATTATTATACAGAAAACGCTCACCAATTGGCAGCAGTTCTGGGATGTGCAGGTGAGTAATAAACTCAGGCAGATCAAACTTCTGGTAGAATTTTGCGAGTCACATAAACATCGTAAAGAAGAAGTTTTGCTGACAAGACTGAGAATTGGTCACTCTAGGCTTACTTATCGTCACCTGCTGACGGAAGAGGGTGAGCCAGTCTGCATGGAGTGTAAGATACCTGTGTCCATCCAGCATATTTTAGTTGATTGTCCACTTTATGAATCTTCTCGCCTTTTATATTTTAGATCTCTCATTAGCTACATTGTTGGGACGCAAGATCTAGTGTCTGGCGCATAATAATCATATTTGGTTTTGCGCCATAACCAACTAACCAACCTGGATATAATCATGTGCATAGATGTCTAATTGCATAATGCAGAATCACACAAATTCTGATACTTACACTTTGTAGAAACAAAAGAAATGAATACTTAGAAACAATTTGTAGAGAGTAAAAGGTGCATTATGATGCTTTGTGAATCTAGTTTTATAACGATGGTATAGTTCAGATGATAAGGTATTATCAATTAAACTAGTTTTTAAATACTTAAGCTACATGCCAAAAAAAATATGTTATATAATATGATTATTTTGAATGAGAGTTTGTTAGTAAACAGTGATCAAGATATAATATTCTCATGCCTTAATTGAAAAATTGTTTCTAGAACTAAAACAGAAAACTAATAGCAGAGCAAAAACAGTAAGTTTTAATTGAAATCATTAACAAAAGTTGAACTACTTTTTAGAAAAACAGCATTGCAAAGTACGATCTCCTAATGGCACCACCACCACCATTATCAGAACTTATTAACTAATTATGCATTATCATTATTTGCTTTTTTAATGTAATTTAACACTTTTTCTTGTCAATTTAAACAAACTAGGAGAGAAAGTCCTATCTTATCACAAAGAATCAACAGTCTCAGTTTAAAAAGATTCTTCGTCATTATGTCAGCAACTTGCGCCTCTAGTAGGTATCTCCTGCACTATGATTTGTTTTTCTAGAACTTTCTTTTGTATGAAAAAGTTCTAGATATCAGCTTGCTTTGTACGTCGATGAAACTCAGGATTTTGTGACAGTCTGAATGCAGTGGTTGTCTACTTGAATTACTGGTATAACTTGGTAACATCACTAAATAACTGCTTTAACCAAATTACTTCTGTAGAACATTCACTAGCTGCAGTTATCTCTGCTTCAATCACTACCCATTTGTAGATATCCCTGTTTCTTGACATCTTTTGAAATCTGCGTGACTATAGCACTCCAATACTCGTGAGTTGTATTTATTTTTGGATGTAATACCTTTAGTAAGAGAACCTGCTATGCATCTAAATACACATTTTACTTTGATCCAATCCTTTCAGGGGCACAATGGTATGATTATTAAAAAGTTATGAAAAAGTAAGCAGAATTACATGCAATGGTCTTATAGATATAATTGAGTCTTATAAATGAGTTTAAAAAATTTTTTTTCTCCCTTTTTACGGAAAGGAGGCCGGTTTTGCTTTGAAAATGGCGTCCATCTAGAGGATTGAAAATCAAATATTTGTTTATTTATCTTTACTTTCCTGGAATGTATCTGAAAGTAACCCAAATTGCTGATTATACTAGTAAATTACTGAACAAATAATGAAGTAAGTATTGTTTGCATAAACATGCATTTTTAATTCTAAATAAAAAAATTTAAAACGGGAAACAAAAATACGAGACCAAAAGTAACTAATAATGCACTAATAATAAGATAACTAATAAGAAAGTAAATAATCAAATGAATAATTATCAAATGAAACCGATGCAGTAACTAAATGAAGTAACAAATAAAATAATTTTTTATGAAATTTTTCAAAACATGTGGCTTTTTTTTAAACATGCACAAACCAACGTTACAGGTTTCGCACATCCACCGAGTTCTGTGGGGTTTCCCGGTGGTACTGCAATATGCACATCTTCGTGATTTTCATTTTTTTGGTATGTGCTCAACATTTTGAATACGCTTTTCTTCAGGTATAAATTGCTTGTGTATTTTTACAGTCACTGGAGTTGAGCTTTTCAACACACGGTGTTTCAGTTCACCTGCACTACCCAATGACATCAAGGATCTGGCAATGTCTAGTCTAAAATTCTTCATTACTTTCAGTTCACTTTCAAAACTAGGATGCAATTTGTACATAATGAAGGAATTTATGATAGCAACATCTAAAAAATGAAAGAAGATCCTGTGCCACCATTTCTTGCTCTTTCTATCTATCTCATAGGTTTTTGAGATGATCATATTTTTGTTGTAATCAGAAAGAGCTTTTGGGCATGGCACTTTGATCTTTTTTCCATCTTTCTCAGTTCCTTCAACAAAAACAATCTCTGTAGGATTTTCCTGAGCCACACATCTTTTATCCTTTCACTTTACACAAACTCTTCATTGCTGACTGCCCAATCAAACTCCCCTCATCTTAATTTTTTATCTTCTGTCAAGAGTTTTGGAAAGATTTTTTCTGTTATGATTGACAGTCCCAGATCTATATATTTTGAGTGTCTAAAAATCTAAATAAATCATAGGACGTGAAAAGATTATCCATATAAAGTCTATGGTGTTTTCTATAAAGTTTTTCAGTGAGAGTTTTCACCACTCTTTCTCCTAAGTTTCTTTCCACTTCCTTCACTTTGCCAGTACATATCTGGAACTGACTAGCAAACTCACTTTCGTCACACCTAATCCATACCTTATAACCTCTTTTTATAGGTTTTTTTTTGGCATATACTGCTTCAGTGAGCTTCTACCTTTAAATTTGATCATCGACTCCTGGATTGAGTGGCACTTTTCAGACAAAAGGGATAGTAATGGCTGGACCTTATACAATTTGTCAAAATTTTCACCTCTATGTGGCTGTAAACTGTTATCATTCAAATGAAAATGCGACAGCATCCACAAGAAACTCTTCACTGGCATTTGCTTTGAAACATAATTATCATGAAGAAGCACATCGGATGACCAAAATTCCCGGTAACTGAGAAGCTTCTTTATTCCTATTAGAATATTTATAGCTAGATATGTGGCTAATTCCTTTAGGCTTATGGGATTGAAATTCTTCCCTGATTGTGTGCCATAAAGATTAGTTTGAAACAGCGTATTTTCCATAAAATCAACAGAAAATAAAGACAAAAGTAGCCCTAACAGGGATGGATCTTCCATATTCATTATTTCATCTGATAAACCTGAGTCTGAAACAAATTCCGATTTCTTGCACGTTTTTTTCTCCAAGTCACATTTACAGGTTGTGATGGATCTGGTAAAAAAATACCTGCATCTTCTGGTTCATGTGGATCATCGGTACCCTCATCTTCAACATCAGAAACTGATATTTTCCTCGATTACATCAGGTGGAATTATAGTTCTCATCATCACTATTTTTGTCATCTGTGACCATGGACTCAACATCTGACAGGAGCTCCTCGAACAAAGCCAGCCTCAGGAATGCTCAGCCAAGGATGGGGCATTTTTTAAAATAATCAAATTATTTACATAAAACTATGAAATACTTCGCAAAATTTATATTAAAAACTAAGAAAATTATATGTAAAAACAGAAGAAATTTAGATGCATACAAATATTTTACTAGGAACTAGAAGCATGAGAAAAGCGACTGCTAAGAGATGAGAGAAGCAGAATAAAAACACAAGTGTTGAGTATCCTTCAATGTGCTCCGAGTCACTGTAAAATATAAGAAATGTTTTCCCTCTTTCAAAAACCCCATAAATTATTATCTTTGAAGCAAGCCGTTCAAATAAAGATAAGGTGAAACTGTTTACAGCAGAGATCCGAAAGCAATAAACATAGCTGCAAAAAATCTCGGAATTATGCCATCTGATTCTTCCTTCGATGTCTCAGAGAGGCGGTGGTTTCATACTGAACCCATAATCCGGTAATTTTTGATATCCTCAAACTTATCAAAGCTCGGATTTGAAATTCTCTATTGCTGGGTTCCCGGGCATACCGGTATAAAAGGCAATGAGCGGGCAGATGTCGTCGCAAAATCAGCTGTTGAAATATCCAGTCGCCTCATCCCTATCACAGACATTAGCAGTTTTATCCAGAAAGATATTGGAAAAATGGCAGCAGTTTTGGGATGTTCAGTCTTTTAATAAATTAAAGAGTGTGAAACCTAGAATCAAAGTTTGGAATTTTACTGGAAGACGTAAGGAGGAAGTTCTTTTGACTAGACTTAGAATCGATCACACCAGAATGACCCATAACTATCTTTTAAACGCTGACAATGAGCCTCTGTGCTCAAAATGTGGTGTATGTTTAATGGTCCGTCACCTCTTAATTGAATGTCTATCTTTTAATAGTATTCGTCAGAAAGATTTTAACAAATGTGACCTACCTCTTGACCATTTAATCGGAAGTCAGACTTGTACAGTGCATTAAAAGCTCTAGAAACGTTTTCCAACACTCGCAACCATGTAGTTGTTGAAATTCAAAAAATTAAACCAAAGCTTACAGGTGCATGGATATCAAGTTTTGTACTGCTGGGTTCCTGGTGATGTTGGCATCAAAGGAAACGAGCTCGCAGATATGATAGCTAAGTCTGCTGTTGGTCTGTGCAGCCAGCATGTTCCTCCGACAGATATTAAAAGAGTTATCAAGGGAAAAATTCTAGAGGAGTGGCAGCTGCTATGGGATGCTCAGGTTAACAATAAAGGCCCGTTTCCACTACTGCGTATGTGTTGCGGTGCGTATGCGTTTCTCCAATCAGCGAGCGAATTCACTTTGATTGACATCTGGTATCCGTCGACGGATGACGGAACGGATGAAGTTCAACAATGTTCAACTTCCATGCGTAGGTCTGCGGAAGCGTTGGGGTCACGTAGTAAAAAAGGAGCAATCAGGTTTTGTCACCAAAAATTAATGGTGGCAGAAGCAGCGATGAACGCTAGTTCAGGAAAAGAATGTTTTGCTAAAAAATACTTATTTCTGAATTAACATTATTGCGAGAAATCTGCGTACTGAAAAAGACAGCAATCAGCTGAATTTAGTTTAAAAGATAAAAATAAGATAGCTGCAAGCTGCAACTACAGTACTAGTTTGCCGAGAGCATGATTACTGTCAAGGAAATCAGGCGCAAAAAATATAATACCAAGTTCATGAAATAGGAAAATTTGTCCTGAAGATTATTTTCTAGTTCTGCATACACGTTTACCTTTCATGATAATGAACGTCTGACTATATCAAACTGCAGATACGGCATGAAAAGATTTGTTACTTTTTTCTTTTGAAACTGGGTAAAAACTAAAAATGTTAATTATAAATTAAATTTAGTAGCCTTTTAAATATTTCACTGAATTAAAGAGTACGTTAAAGTTATATTTCTGTCTATATTCTATTATAAGTCTGTGGATTTGAATGCAGCTTGTTTTAACTATCGTTTGTCTGGTGCTAAGGATCTCCCCAGGTTGTGTGCCATAACATTTACCATTACCATTACCATAAAAGTTACTGTGCTCCACACTTTGGCTCTTTCCAAGATTCACAACCTTTACAGTATGATGAGAGTACTTCAATGTCTAAAACCTTGCCAGTTTCTCTGCCAATTAAACTCTGAAATCCAACATGTGATGATTGGCCGTCCGTTTTCCATAATCCATGCCCACTAACTGAGGTCTGAGCAGCCAGTTACTTCAATTTCTTGTTCCGCAGCATACGACATAGACATTTCAGCAACTTTTGAAGTTGTCGACAGCATTTTTCTTAATTTTCTACAATATGCAGATTTTTGGATAGGTGGTGGTAAGTCCATTACACTACAAAATGTGTGCGCATACCTGCAAGACCTTGACTAATATATCTCATTCTATACATAAATCTTTCATGAATTTCTGGAATGTTTTTCTTCTCACCAATCATCAACAAAGAATAAAAAGAAGTCAGTTCACCACAAGTATCGCAAAGCAGAAGAAATTTTGAAGATAATCCATAATTGTTTTCGCACTCTTGTTCATCTGATCCACATTGTTTACAACACAGATACTTGAAAATATTACTGAATAAAATTTCTATATCCTTTAAACTTAGAATCAGCACTTACATTTTCAAAACAATTACAAGGGCGAGTCAAATGAAAGTGAGCCAATGCGAATATATGACATAGTACTTTATTTAAAGGTACTCTCCATGAACATTGAGACATTTATCCCATTGACAAATGAGCCGCGTGATCCCCGTCTCATAAAACTCCTTGGGCTGTCGATTAAAAAGTCTGTAACCGACTCCTTCACGGCGGCGTCCGACACAAATCTGGTACCCTTGAGATGTTTTTTCAGTTTCCCGAAAATATGAAAGTCGCATGTCGACAAATCTGGGCTCTATGGAGGATGTTGCAGCATGTCCCACTTGAACTTTGTCAGTTGTGTCTTAACCACACCGGCGACGTGGGGACGAGCATTGTCGTGTAGCAAGATCACACCATTCGTCAATCTTCCAGGTCGTTTGTTCTTGATTGCGACACGCAGCCGATCCAGCGTTGCACAATATCGCGAACTATTGATAGTCTCTCCACGTTTAGCAAATTCAATCAGTAATGGCCCCTGACGATCGAAAAAAAGTCAATAGCACCTTTCCCGAGGAAATGACAGCCTTTGCTTTCTTCGGGGGTGGTGAATTCAAATGTTTCCACTGTAAGCTTTGCCGGCATGTTTCAGGTTCATAGTGGTGGCACCATGATTCGTCTCCGGTCACAATTGCAGACAAGAAGTCATCACCCTCATTGTGATACCGGATGAGATGAGTCAAAGCAGCGCCGAACCTCTCCGTCTTCTGGCGGTCGTTCAAAATCTTGGGCATCCATTGAGCACACAAAAGCCGATAACCGAGATGATCATGATATATGGTGTGAACCGAACCGTGACTGATGTTCACACGCTCTGCCAGTTCATCGATGCTTATCCTCCGTTCTTGTCTAATCAGCTCATCAACCTGTGCAATTGTGTCGGGGGTGATTGCAAGGGGGCTTTGGCCCGGTCTTGGATCGTCTTTGCAACTTTCACGTCCTTCTCTGAACCATATGCTCCAACGCTTCACAGTGGCCAATGCGATGCAATGTTCACCGTATACAGCAGTCATACGGCGACTAATTTCATGTTGGGAAACACCTTCAGCTGTCAAAAATCTGATCACACCACGCTGTTCCTCTTTTGGAGCGTCCATTATGTCACGCTACCGTCTTCAACCCAGAGAACTTTAACCTCACACTTTTGCGCCACTTTCGTAAATAAAGGCTGTCTCTGTGCTACGCGCATGCGCCGCAGATGATAGACTGAACCATTCTTGCTGAGGAGGGGTTGGCTCACTTTCATTTGACTTGCCCTTGTAGAATTAAGTTTTCTTGATGAAGCACTCACAGAAATGTTTTGCTTGTCTGGTGTTGTGAAACAATTACCATGAAACTTTCGCTTCTTTTGACGCTTTCTAGAAGAACGTTTAGGAGTTTCACAATCCATATTCATAACTAAATTAATAAAGCACTTGCAAAGAGTATTTAAAACGTACTATTTAGTTAATATAATTAGGAAATAGACCCAATATTCCGCATTAAAATCTTATAAACAAAGCAACAAACCTCAAATGAAATCAGTTTTTTAACTTAGCTGTCACTCTCTACTACAACGTAATAAGGAAGCAATAACGATGTATCAAAGCAAAATTGTAGTAGAAGTAATATTTCATCCCGCTTTCTTCCACTGGCATATTTTTAATTAAAAATAGCAATGGCTGGTTTTCAGCACACGAAATCAAAACTGAGGCCCTTTAAACTATAAACAAACACTACAGCAGCTATTGCAGGTGGAAAAAAACAACTGCACCAAATTATTCAGAAATGATTGGGCTATAATAATATCAGAAAATTAAAAAGCCAAATTTTTGAAAATTTTAAAGGTGTACTGTCCTTATAAGAAATATAACGCTCAGACAATGAGCCACAGTCTTTCATCCCACACCCATGAGCAAAATTCTGCCATGAACATTGCCCAAGGATGAAAAGAAAAATTCTAAATTTCTTGGAATATGGGACTGGGCAATGAAGAAGCCACATGTAATCTCACAAAAACTGTCATCAAGAAGCAGTAAGCATGACCGATAAGGTACCATGTTCCTTCAGCCCATCATCAAGAAGAGACAGCAAACCAGAACTGTCAAATCTGGCAGAAACAACAGCCACTGTTATCAACCACAATTCCCATTTCTTCAGGAGTTCCAAAGCTATAGAATCCTTGGTATTTTGCCGTAATTTCAAGGAAATGGAAATTGGGACCTCAGGAACAGAAATAACCATTACTGTCCTATATTCTTCCTCAGGAAGATGGACTTTCAAGATGACGTAAAAGGTTCTCCTTTTTTTCAATTAAACTTTCCTTCAGGATTGGAGTTGACACTGGTTTGCAATCTTCCATCCAATTGGATATTAATCTTGAATCTTAATATTCTACAGAGTTCTTTAAAGTGTCACTTTTTTTTCTGCTTGAACTAATTATCAATTTCATAAATAATTGCATTCAAAGATTAATTTTTTTAGCTGGCAGATTAGATTTCATTTATTCATTTGCTTAAAAGTTTCCTATTAATTTTTTTAGCTGGCAAATTAGATTTCATTTATTCATTTGCTTAAAAGTTTCCTTTATTAAATGTTGGAAGATTTCAAAATGTGTAATCGAGTTGATTGCATTATTATTTCAAATTAATAACCAGGCCATAATTTAAATAAACTCAAATATTAGTTGTAGTGCGAGAATATTTCTGAAGCATTTAGAAAGTAGAACTGTTAGTGATATATGCTATTTGAATCAGATTTTTACAACAAAGTACTACTTATCGATCATTGTCATTAAAAGAGTTTATTATATTCAGATATAGTATATACGTGCATATATTCAGATATAGTATACACAGATCCAATACAGATATAATTAATAGATATGAGAAGCAATAATACAAAGAATAAAAATATACATGACTTAACAAGAATACAAGACACAAAACAGAAGAATATGAATATTTATATAAATTAAGACATGGGAAATAGCATTTCTTTGATGTTAAATGCTAATCTCTCTTCATTCTTTTTTTTTTCCTCTTGATAAGTGTCTTTGATGTGCAAGAGATGTCGTTTGCACTTGGAGACTTCTACGAGTTTTTCCGAAGGAAGCATAGCCCCCAGCTATACTTAAAAATTATTCCTACCCATTTCGTGATTTAACTGGCTGGAGTCTTTTTGTAAATCTTTTTCGAGTGCTTCTTGATGTGCCATAATTCCTATGACATTTCATCAAAGCCTATGTAGTCGCTGATCAGTCATTTCGTTAGATTGTTCAGGTTAAATATAGGACATAAAATGACTTGTTGTAATTTCTAAGGAATAAAATTTACAGGAGCCTTTCAATTTACAGTTTTGACGAATATTCATAATGAAAAGCTTAAATGTTTTCATATTTTATACTCTTCGTGTAGTTTCTCGCCATTTGTATTTAAAACGTAGTAAATTATCCAATACATCACTAGTAACATAGGTATACAACTGTGTACTACTTATCAGTCATGTAGTTATTCAGAGACATGTTCAAAAAGCATTAAATAGGGTCCCATCAGGGGCTCACTTTTGTGAGTCTGGGTGTGGCAATCTCGAGGTACTCTAACCCTTCAGGAGGATCACCTTCTTGGTAAGATGATGTCATGATCCTGCAGCCCCAGTGATCTCTCTTCCATCCCCTCTCCTCTGAGCTGAAACTTTTTCATTGCCTTTTCCCTTGTAGTTATCTCTTTGGAGATTAGGGCTCGTCATGGGAAATTGGAACAGCCCTTTTGTCTGGTTTTCGAGTGGCAAGAAAACTGCCAAGAAAACTTGCATGAGAACCCGTATCGTTGGAAAGGAAGGTCTTAGCAGTTGAGGCATGAGGTACTGTTCCCAACACACTGCTTTGGCCTCTGCTTCAGCTAAACAAGAGGCACCTTGTCATTCTAACTTGTGTCAATCGGCTGGTCACTAGTCCTTGTGTCAGTGGCTTGGAGATGAGCTCTCAGGAGTTCCTGCTTTTGGGAAGCCCAACTGTGGGTTTTCAGTTTGTGTGTATGTCTTGCTAGCCCTAACGCAGAATGTGTTTCCTTGTTGGGCTCGGTGGTGGTGGTCGGACCTGAATCTTTATTCCTTTCAAATATGGCTGAATCAAATTTGCAGTCTATAAGTGAGCACAATTATGTGTCTAAAATTGTCAGAACAAATGAAAATGCCAATTATGATATAAATTCAACAAGTCCGCCACGTTTCCTTGTCATTAACGACTGTACATCTGTGCTCTGGAGATTTCTAGTTCAAACTATTTCTGCCCCTCGAGCTCACTTTTGTGAGTACGGGTGTGGTAATCCCAAGGTACCCTAGCCCTTCAGGGGATTATCTTCTTTGTGAAGACGGGTGTCAGAATCTTGGAACCCTAGTGATCTATCCTCTTATTCCTTCTCTCCTGTGAGCTGAAGCTTTCTGCCTTTCTTTTAAACTAGTTTTTAAAAAAATATAATTACGTTCTTCCTGCGTTTAAAACTTTGCTATTCAGATGGGTATTAATGTTCATCTATTTAAATTGTACAAAAGATTAAAAAAAATATTTAAAGCTGTTATAACCCCTTGTCTCTAGTTTTCAAATGGCGAGAAAACTGCTGACGTGTTTACTGTGTGTGGAGACCTGTGTCGTTAGAAAGGAAGGTGCTGGTAGTTGAGGGGCGAGGTACAGTCTCCAACACACTGCTTCAGCTAAATAGGAGGGACCTTGTGTCAGTGGCTAGGGGGATAAGATCTCTTGAGTACCTGCTTTCGGGAAAGGCGTCTGTGGGGCTTGAGTTCGCATGTAGGTCTGGCTGGCCCTTATGCAGATTTCTGTGTTGTTTTGTTCAGCTCTGTGGTAGGTGGGGTGGTCGGACCCGAATCTTCATTTCTTTCAAACATGGCATCCTCAATCGAAACTTGCGTACAACAACCAAAAACAACAAAAAAATAAAAACTTGTGCAAATACCAATGAAAATGACAGAAAAATCTCAGCCTCGTTTTGTGGAAATTAATAGTACAACAGGCAAAATGCAGAAGATATCACCCTCTTTTATACAGAAACTTATAAAGTCATGTGCCGGTGAGCCCAAAAATATCAAACATCTGTACTCAAGTGATCTTTTAGGTGAAACAATATCTCCTAGCCAGTCGGCAACCCTTCTGGCCTTAAATATCCTAGGATGTGCCAGTGTAAGCTTCTCATCTCACAAAATCTTAAACTATAGCCGTGGAGTAATTTCAGAATTCGATCTTATCTATGTTTCAGAAAAATTCGTGACTGAACTCACCGATCAAAATGTCTGTGCTGCTAGGCGAATGAAGTAGGGCAGAGAGGGCCAGTTGATGAATATCAAAAACATTATCCTGACCTCCAACATGCTTGATTTGCCAAAAAGTGTAAATGCCGGGTAACTTCATTGCCCTATAGGACAGTACATCCCGAATACTATGCGATGTTTCCAGTGTCAGCGCTTTGGCCACTCAAAAATATCCTATCGAGGGAAAACCACATGTGCTTGCTGCTCTGTGGAGGGCCATGAGAGTGGTAATTGCAATGCTGTTCCACTATAAGGGGGAGCACATAACAGTTTCTCCATTCTTTTTCAGCATGTCCTAAATGGAAGGCTGAGAAGGAAGTAGAGTCCCTGAAAGTGGCCAAAGGCCAAGAGAATAAGAAGTGTTACAGAGCCAGGTTTGAACATTTCATAGACTGATGCTGCAAAACAATTCAAAACAGTAGGAGTTTAGAAAGACAACAAATGAACTAGAAAATGTCTCTAAAATAACAGTAATAGAATATAGTGCAGGAAAGATCAAACTAACAAAAACTGGTACTACTCAAAACAAAATAACAGGAATAATATATACCAAGAACAAATTAGTAGAAAGTAATCTCACACATAGTAGAAAGTAATTTCATATAATCAAATCAACAAAATCCAGTTAAACAATCCAAAACACCTGTTGTTAAGCATGCGAGTCGAAGTCACAGTTCATTCGAAAGTGTGAGCTCTGACTTTGATGATATGGAAGTGGAAGCCGGACTCGAACTTCCGAAAACTTTCCTTCGTCGTCCGACAAAGAAGCATCACTGGCGAAAATAATCACTCATAATTGCCACCCTTATTTCTTGGAACTGTTGTGGTTTCCACCTCATTCTCTTCAATATCAAGACCATAATCGATGACTGTCACACAGTTTGCTTCGCTTAGAAGAAACACAAGCCAAACTTAGGTGATTTTCATTTACAAGAAGAATGCTGTTAGTGTGTGTGCGGTGTAGGCCTTTTCACCTCACATGACTATCTGCCAACTGTCGTTCCGTTAGCATCATCCATTCAAGTGGTTGTTTATACAGCCTAATATCAAAGGATTGGTTTCTGTCGTTTACATATATCTGCCTCCAAATGAAGCTATCGATCAGAGAGAACTAGATGAGTTGCTAGAGCAATTTATTATTATTGTCGAATTTAATTGGCACAGTCAGTTTAGGGGGGAATAGAAATAGAAATCCTCGAGGTAAACAAATTGAGCAGTTGATTGAAGATCATTATCTTTGTTTTCTCAGTAATGGTCAGGATACCTACTTCCATGAGCCAACAAGGACATTTCATGCTCTTGCCCTCTGTTGCCCTTCTTAGAGTCAGAGATGATCCTCGCAGTAGTGCCATTTTCCTATATTTGTTACTTTCACAAGTGCCAATAAATCCCGTCGTAAGGCCCTCTTGCTTTATATTTGAAAGGGCGGACTGGGCTTTTCTCTTCTCTTGGGAAGCTTATAGGAGAAATCGTGAACAATGTGCCGGTTGAGGATGCAGTGAAAGCCATTACTGACATTATAATCCGAGCGGGTACAGGATCTATGCCTCGGACCTTAGAGAAGAATCCAAAATACTTGAAACCATGGTGGAACCACGAATGCTAGAGACAGCAGAGAAGAGCCTGGGAACTTTTTCGATGATATCCAACTCTATCAAATCTCCTTGCTTTCAAAAGCACACGCACGAAGAGTATGTCGTCTATGTGTCTGGAATAATATCCTCAACACCTTGTAAATGAGTATGGGAAAGA
>KK115855.1:0-21844 GCA_000611955.2 Stegodyphus mimosarum | reverse complement strand
GAAAGAGTTAGAAAAGCATGTGGAATCTACCAAACTACTTAATTTCCATCCTGTAAAAAGATGGCTGTGTTATCATCACCGTGGAAGAACTTGCAAATACCCATGAGAATATCTTTGCAGACACCTTTAATGGCCTCAGTTACATTTCTTTCTGCTAAACATGTTGCTGAAAATATTCTCATTAATTTCGACTCTGCCTACTCGGAGCCTTATAACTGAATTTACCCTGCTATAATTAAGGAGAGTTTTGTTACAGACACTTAGGTCTTGTAAAGTACAGATGGCATCAGTTACTAAATGCTAAAGCACCTTTCTAATAAATCATTGAATGCCCTTCTCACGTTGTATAATCGAGTGTGGAAGGAGTATAAGTTTCTGAGTGCATGGAAGAAAGCTGTTGTCATCCCCATACAGAAGCCAGGGAAAGATCTGAAGAATCCCAATAATTACAGACCCATCGCCTTTACAAGCTGTGTTTGGAAGCTTTTTGACAAAATGGTGAACTGTTGCTTCGTCTTATATTTGGATAACCCCATATCAAAGTGGTTTCCGTAAAGGCAGAACGAATGTTGATAATATGCTCCTTTTGGAAACCTTCATTCGTAAAGCCTTTGTCAAAAGAAATCATCCGGTCTCTCCTCTCAGGGGCTCACTTTTGAGAGCCTTCACGTCATGAGAGACTGGAACAGCCCTTTGGCGTGCGTGAGGTCCGTGTCGCTGGAAAGGAGAGGTTGGTAGTTGAGGGGAGACGTACTGTCCCCAACACACTGCTTTGGCCTCTACTTCAACTAAACAGGAGGCACCTTGTCCTACGAGTGTGAATCGGCTGATCAGTAGTCCTTGTGTCAGTGGCCTGAGCATAAACTCTTGAGAGTACCTGCTTTTGGGAAAGCCGAATGTGGGGCTTCAGTTTGCGTATAGGTCCGGCTAGCCCTAACACAATAATCTGTGTTGCCTTGTCAGGCTCCATGGTGTGTGAAGAGATCAGATCCAAATCTTTCAAAATAAGTAATTCAGATAATACCCTTTAAAAAAAGTAAGTAATGTAAACCATAATATTATACAACTACCAACTATCCCTGGAAAAGACAAAATTTCTAGCTTACCACATTTTGTAGTAATTAGCGATTCATCTGATAAGCTGAAAAAAATATCTCTGTTTCTAATGCAAAATATATAACTAGTGCTGGTGAGTCAACAAATATCAAACATTTGCAATCTGGAGATATTCTTATTGAAACCATTTCAAAATAGGGCAAGTAGATGTTTCTGTGTCTGCGTACAAGACAAGACCTTAAATAAGAGTTTTGGCATTATCTCCTGGTTTCTTCTTTTGTCTGTTTCAGAAGAGGAATTAGTGCAGGAACTTGCATCAGAAAATGTGTGTGGAGCTAGGTGTATCAAAATGCGGAATCAAGCTCTGCAGATTTGTTCTGGGGCTTTCAGGACATCTACTCTCCAGAGTCTATGTTGACTGTTTGTGTCCCAAAAATGGAAAAGTTATACCCCGATACACACAGACATTTCGAAAGCAGCCAATCATGTTGGAGCTTTCCTTGTGATAGAAAACCACATGGAGGGTAGATGCTTGCATATGGCTTGCTCAGTACTAACCTCTGAATGAACAGCCTTGTATTGTGCGGTTGCCAAACGGTTGCGCTCTGGAGATCTTCTTGTCGAAACTGTATCAGCTACCCAGTCTGCAACACTTCTTGGCTTGAACAAACTTGGACAAATCAACGTTAAAGTGTCAGTACATAAAACACTAAATTTTTCTCGTGGTGTTATCTCAGAGATTGACCTCCTTTCCATTTCAGAAGAGGAAATTGTCTCTGAGTTGTCTGACCAGAATGTGTGTGCTGCCAGACGGATCAAGATGCAGAAAGACGATCAGCTGATTAATACAAAACACATAATCCTGACCTTCCGTTCGTCTGATCTGCCAAAAAGTATAAAGGCTGGGCACCTTACATATCGAATCCTTTGCAGTGTTTCCAATGCAAGAGCTTTGGCCGTGCGTGTTGCTCTATGGAAGGCCATGACAGCGAGAATTGCAATGCCGAGCCACTCTGTACAAACTGCAAAATAAAATCATGCAGCATTCTCACGACAGTGTCCGAAATGTAGAAAAGAAGGTACAAACAATAAAAGTAACGAGAAACATATCTTACGCAGAAGCAAGAAAGTTAATAACAGAGCAGCCCCGAAAAAAAAAATTACAGAAATCAGTAACATCAACAATTAAAGCTCAACAGAATAAAGAAACTAACAATAACCAAAGCGAAACCAGTAAAGATAAAAGAAAACCTCAAAACCTCTCAGAGATTCCAGTTTGAGCTCCTTTGGGAGCCTCAGCTTCAGACAGCATAGACTCTGAGATGGATGTGGAAGAGGGGCTAGATGTCCCAAAACACCTGCTTCCACGAAAATCTAAACAACAGCACCGAAAGAACAAACAGCAAGCGTAATGGCCACCCTCATTTCATTGAATTGCTCCGGTTTCCACTAAAATCTTGAAAATGTTAAAAATTTGATAGATTCACATCATCCTGTGTGCTTGGCTGTTCAAGAGACTTTACTAAAACCCGTTCAACAAGCTAAGCTTCGTAGGTACTGTTTCATGAGGAAAGATAATCTTGCAGGTGAGCACGTGAGTGGGGGTGTCGGCCTCCTAACTTCACTTGACTATCCCTCTAGTCAGATATCTTTAAGTACACGTCTCCAAGCTGTTGTGGTCCAAGTAAATATACAGAGCTTACTTTCAGGCTGTTCTGTTTATTTGCCCCCAAATCATCATGTCACTCAACTGGAATTAGACGACCTAATAAAGCAGCTGCCTGAACCCTTTATCATCATAGGGGCCTTAAATGGACATAGTCCACTTTGGGGAAGTAGGGATAGAAACTCGCGAGGCAGACAAATTGAGCAAATGATTGAAGACCATTCACTGAAGGAACAGAGATAAGCTTGGGGAGTTTTTCATAAACAGCCTACTCTGTCAAACCTTATTGCCTTCAAAAAAGCTAAAGCAGTCGCAAGAAGAGTGAGGCGGAAAAGCCAGAGGGATTCGTGGATGTCCTATGTGTCTGGAATAACATCCTCTGTGTCAAGCAAACGAGTGTGGGAAAAAGTTAGAAATGCATGTGGACTGTACAAAGACCACACACTTTCCTTTCTGGAAAAAGTGTGATCGGTGCATCAGAAGAAATTGCAAACATGATTGGGGAAAATTTTGCTGCTGTTTCCAGTGACAGCAACTACCCGGCGGAATTTCTTTCTCTGAAGCAAAGCTCTGAAAAAACACCCTTTCATTTCAGCTCTCCCGCCTCCGAGCCATATAACGCTGAATTTACAATTTCTGGGCTAAGAACAGCTTTGATGCAGACACATAGATCTAGTCTGGGTTTAGATGGTGTGAATTATGAAATGCTGAAGCATGTTCCCTGTAAGTCATTGACTGCCCTTCCTCACCCTTTACAACAGAGTTTGGAAGGAGGAAAATTTTCCCAATGCATGGAAGAGAGCTGTTGTCATTCCCATAGCCAAGCCAGGAAAAAACCCGACGAATCCCTCTGAACTATCGGCCCATTGCTCTTACGAGCTGTATTTGCAAACTCTTTGAAAAAGTGGTAAACTGCCGCCTAGTCTATTATCTAGAAAAAAACAACATAATCTCCCCTTATCAGAGCGGTTTCAGAAAAGGAAGGCTGACCATAGAAAATATGCTCTTATTGGAGACATCTATTCGTAAAGCCTTCAAAAAACGAAACCATCTTGTTGCTGTTTTCTTTGACATCGAAAAGGCGTATGATAAGGCGTGGAGATATGGTATTTTACAGGATCTTCATGCTAGTGGCTTGCGTGGCAACCTACCTATTTTCATCCAGAACTTTTTGAAGGCAAGAACTTTTCAAGTGAGGATTGGCTCTTTTTTGTGAAATAATTTTGAACAAAAAGAGAGTGTGATTCAAGGCTGTGTTTTAAGTGTGACTTCGTTTAATTTAAAAAGAAATTCTGTTTTAAGTGAACTTCCCCCTACAGTTTCAGGATCACTGTACGTTGATGATCTCCAGATAAATTGCTATGGTGCAGATATGAGGTATATTGAAAGGCAGTTGCTGATTGCCATTACCAGAATCCAGATATGGTCTGAGAAACAAGGATTTGTGTTTTCAAAAGAGAAGACGGTTTGTGTGCACTTTTATAAAAAGCAAGGTCGTCATCCTGAGCCCCAGTTGTATCTTTCTGGATCAGAAATTCCTGTTATATCAGAAGTAAAGTTCTTAGGAGAGATGTTCGACTGAAAGCTCCCCTCAGGGGCTCACTTTTGTGAGTACGGGTGTGGCAATTCCGAGGTACCCTAGCACTTCAGATCATCTTCTTGATGAGACGGGTGTCACGATCCTGGAGCCCCAGTGATCTATCCTCTTTTCCGTCTCCTCTCCTCTGAGCTGAAGCTTTCTTCCTTCCTCTCTTCCTTGTGGTTTTCCTCTTCGGAGGTTGGGGCTCGTTATGAGAGACTGGAATCCTTTTGGTCTCAAGTCCTGGCAAAATGCAAAAGATTTCTCCATTTGTAATAAACAGATATATTCATTCATCCATAGGTGAGCCAAGAAACATAAAGCGTCTTCGGTCTGGATATTTGCTGATTGAAACAACTTCGTTTATACAGTCTGCCTCCCTCCTTAAATTAACCAAGCTCGGGCAAATTGATGTAACTGTAATAGCACACAAAACACTAAACTATTCTAGAGGCGTAATCTCGGAATTCGACCTTCTGTCTGTTTCCGAAGAAGAGTTCGTTTCCGAGCTAGCCAACCAAAACGTCTGTGCTGCAAGGCAGATCAAGATGTGTAAGGAAGGTCAGTTGATAGACACAAAACATGTGATCCTGACCTTCAAATCGCCTGATCTGCCTAAGAATATTAAGGCTGGATACCTCAATTGCCCCGTACGCCCATATATTCCAAACCTGATGCGATGTTTCCAGTGCCAGCGCTTTGGTCACTCTAAGATCTCCTGCCGTGGCAAACTCACGTGTGCACGTTGTGCTATGGTTGGCCACGATAGTGACACATGTACTGCTGCCCCACTGTGTATAAACTGCAAAGGCGAACATCCAGTGTTTTCTCGTTCGTGCGCCAAATGGAAATTAGGAAAGGAAATACAAACAACAAAAGTCAACAAAAACATATATGCCAGAGCCAGAAGGCTAGTTCAAAGCACACAGATCAGACCAAACATTTCTTTTGCTAATGCTGTTAAGTCAACAAGATCTTTTGCAACACAAACATCAGTCAGTACCCAAACTTACCCAAATAAATCTCAGGATACTACAAGCAGACAGAAAAACGAAAAACCGACACACTCCGTTCAAAAAAAAGAAATACAAGTACAAAGTAAACCAAAACATACCCCTCAGAAAACATATAATAAAAATAGAAGCCTTAGTAATAGCTCTCACGATGGCATGATAACTGATTGTCTTGATTCGGATAGTATGGAAGTAGAGGAGGGGCTGGAAACTCCCAAGCATCTGCTTCCGCGAAAAACAAAGAAAGAACACAGAAAGAGCAAACATCAAACATAATGGCCACCCTCGTCTCTTGGAACAGTCGCGGCTTCCACCGGAATTTGACAGATATAAAAGATATCATAAATGCTCATCATCCTGTATGTTTCGCTCTACAGGAGACTAACCTGAAACCGGAACAGCCAGCAAAACTTCGGAGGTTTTCTTTCGTCAGGAAAGATAATATTGCAAGTGAGCGTGCCAGTGGAGGTGTAGGCCTCCTCATCTCACTGGACTATCCATCAAATGCACTTTCTCTGACGACATCCCTCCAAGTTGTCGCTGTGCAAATAAATTTCAATGTCGTATTTTGTGTAGTTTCAGTGTATTTGCCTCCAAATGAACACATTGAGCAGCTGATCGAAGATCACAGCCTTTGTCTCCTCAATACCGGGCAGGACACATACTTCCACGAGCCTACAAGAACATTCCACGCTATTGATCTTGCCATTTGTTCACCGTCTCTGCTGCCGTATTGCACGTTTAGTGTCGGCAATGATCTCTACAGCAGCGATCATTACCCCATCTTTGTATCTCTCGCACGAAGAGGAGCAAACTCCATGTCGAGGCCCTTTCGATTTACATTTGAAAGGGCAAACTGGGACCTCTTCTGTTGCTGACCTCACAGAGGAAATGGTAGAAAATGTGCAAATCGATGATGCAGTGGAATACATTACTAATGTTATAAACCAGGCAGCTGTGCTTTGTATCCCCAGAACATCGGGTAAATTGGTAAAATATTCCAAACCTTGGTGGAACCGTGACTGTCAAGAAGCACTTCAAAAACAGAGAAAAATTTGGGGAATCTTTCGCAGATACCCTACTTTGCGAAACTGTTTAACATTCAAAAGAGCCAAAGCAAACGCGAGAAAAGTAAGACGGCAGAGCCAGAGGGATTCCTGGATTTCATATGTGTCAGCAATAACATCCTCTACACCAAGTAAACGAGTTTGGGAGAGAGTGAAAAAAGCATGTGGAATTTATAAAGACCACTAACTTTCCTACCCTCAGGGGCTCACTTTTGTGAGTACGGGTGTGGCAATCTCGAGGTACCCTAGCCCTTCAGGGGATCATCTTCTTGATGAGACGGGTGTCACGATCCTGAAGCCCCAGTGATCTATCCTCTTTTCTGTCTCCTCTGCTCTGAGCTGCAACTTTCGTCCTTCCTTTCTCCCTTGTGCTTCTCCTCTTCGAAGGTTGGGGCTCGCTAAGACAGACTGGAACAGCCCTTGTCTCTGGTTCTGAAGTGGCGAGAAAACTGCCCACGTGTTTGCCGTGCGTGGAGACCCGTGTCGCTGGAAAGGAGGGTCCTGGTAGTTGAGGGGCGAGGTACTGACCCCAACACACTGCTTTGGCCTCTGATTCAGCTAAACGGGTGGCACCTTGTCGTCCTCACGGGTGTCAATCGGCTGGCCACTAGTCCTTGTGTCAGTGGCTTGCGGATAAGCTCTCGGGAGTTCCTGCTTTCGGGAAAGCCGACTGTGTGGCTTCAGTTTGCATATAGGTCTGGCTAGCCCTAACACAGGAATCTGTGTTCCCTTGTTGGGCTCCGTGGTGGGTGGGGCGGTCAGACCCGAATCTTTTTTCTCCTCAATATGGATACTCACAATATTTATATCATTCCGAAACAAACGGAAACTACCAAAGTCCTTCCAAATACTGAATTGTGCGAAACTTCCACTGTAAAAAAACTGCGAACAGATGCAAATGCCAATAACCCTAAAAACTGCCCACGTTTCCTTGTCATTTCTAGCACTTCTGGCGAGCTTCAAAAATTATCACCTTTTGTAATTAGTAAGTACATTCAATCGTGCATTGGTGAGCCGAGGAACGTAAAGCGTCTCCGTTCTGGAGACTTGCTTACAGCTACGACATCGGCCACACAGTCTACATCCTTACTTCAAGTAACCAATCTTGGGCAAGTTAAAAAATCAACTAAATCAATTGAATCAATTGCAGTACAAGTATCAGTCGGGACGCAAACACTTCCAATAAAAGCACAGGAGACAAATAGTAAAAAGAAAAACGAAAAACCAACACATTCAATTCAAAACAAGGAAACAGTAGTTGAAAGCAAACTTAAAAATAAAACTCAACATAGAAATGATAAAAATAAAAGCCATAGCAATAGCTCATGCGAAAGAATGATATCTGAATCAGGTGATTCAGATAGTATGGAAGTAGAAGAGGGGCTGGAAATACCCAAACATCTGCTTCCACTTAAAACAAAACGGCAACACCGAAAAAACAAACATCAATCATAAAGGCCACCCTCATCTCCTGGAACTGTCGCGGCTTTCATCGGAATTTGATCGATATAAAAAATGTTATCAATGCTCATAATCCTGTGTGCTTCGCAATACAGGAGACAAACCTGAAACCCGAAAAGCCAGCAAAACTTCGGAGGTTTTCTTTCGTCAGGAAAGATAGTATTGCAGGTGAGCGTGCCAGTGGAGGTGTAGGTCTTCTCACCTCTCTGGACTATCCATCAAATGCTCTTTCTCTGACGACGTCTCTCCAAGTTGTCGCTGTGCAAATAAATTTGAATATTGTGCTTTCAGTCGTCTCTATGTATTTGCCTCCAAACGAGCACATTGACCAACAACATTTAAATGAGCTTGTAGAGCAGCTGCCGCAACCCTTTCTCCTTATAGGAGATTTTAATGGGCACAGTCCGCTCTGTGGAAATAGACACCAGTTCAAGAGGAAGACAGATTGGCTCTGTGATGTCTGAGATTTTCGAACAGGAAGAGGGTGTGCCTCAAGGCTGTGTACTAAGTGTAACTCTATTCAGCTTAAAAATAAACTCTATATTGAAAGAACTTCCTCCAACTATTTTAGGATCTTTATATGTTGACGACCTTCAGATTAGCTGTCGAGGAGCAGATATGAGACATATAGAGAGACAATTGCAGATCGCGTTGAACAGGATCCAAGAGTGGTCAAACAAACAAGGGTTTACTTTTTCCGAACAGAAGACCGTGTGCGTGCACTTTTGTAGGAAAAGAGGTCTCCATCCTGAACCTGAACTATATCTGAATGGATCAGCGATCCCGGTTGCGCCTGAAGCAAAATTTCTAGGGCTGACATTCGACCGTAAACTGACTTTCCTTCCTCACGTTTTAAATTTGAGGAAGAAATGTATGAAAATACTAAACATCTTGAAAGTCTTGGCGAACACGTCCTGGGGCGCTGACCGATGTTCTATGCTTCGTATATACAGAGCACTCGTTCGTTCTAGACTGGACTATGGCTCAGTTATATATGGATCCGCCCGGTCATCAGTGTTGATTAAGTTAGATCCTGTTCATCATCAAGCTCTGCGGATTTGTTCTGGAGCATTCAGGACATCTCCTATCCAGAGTCTTTATGTTGATTCTTACGAACCATCTCTCCATTTGAGGCGTGAGCAGTTGTCTCTTTTGCAATATTTTAACATTTTATCTCAACCTGACAATCCTAATAGGCTAGCTTTACTAGATAGCAGTTATGAAACTTTATTTGAAGCACGTCCATCCTGTGTGCCTACCTTTTCTTTAAGAGTTCGCCCTCTGATCGAGGAACTCTCCCTGTCTGATATGGCCCCACAAGCAGTACAGCATTTTGAAATTCCGCCTTGGGAAAATGCTCAAATCCAGCTTCTTGATATTTTCAATAATTGCAACAAAACAACCACTAATGACACCATCTACAGACAAATTTTTGCTGAGCACAGGTATAAGTATAGAAATTACCTTTCCGTATACACAGATGGATCCAAGTCAACTTGTCATGTTGGAATGTCGGTTATATCTGGTGACCACGTGGAGGGCAGACGTTTACACGACGCTTCCTCAGTCCTAACCTCTGAACTGACTGCCATATATTATGCGCTTTTGTACATCTCTACGGTAGACCATAAAAAGTTCATTATATATACAGACTCCTACAGTGCATTGAAAGCCTTAGAATCTTTTTCCAGCACCGAAAATCCTGTGGTAGTGGATGTACTCAAGCTGAATATAAAATTAACAAGTCGTGAATACGAAATTCTGTACTGCTGGGTTCCCGGACATACAGGAATAAATGGCAATGAGCTGGCGGACATCACAGCAAAATCTGCTGCTGAACTGTCCGATCGCCTCATCCCTTTAAAAGATATTTGTTATGTCATCAAGCATAAGTTCTTAATAAAATGGCAGCAAGTTTGGGACTCTCAACCGTATAACAAATTAAGAAGCGTAAAGCCAAAAATAGAGATTTGGAATTCTATTAGAAATCGTAAGGAGGAAGTTCTTTTGACACGCCTCAGACTTGGTCACACTAGACTGACACATAGCTATCTGCTAAAAGCTGACAATGAGCCCCTGTGCTCTAAATGTGGTGTATGTTTGATGGTCCGTCACGTTTTAATTGAATGTCCATCTTTTAATAGTGTTCGTCAGAAATATTTTAACAGCTGTGACTTGCCTCTCGACCATTTAATTGGAAGAGAGGTCAATCGTAATTTATTTTACTATTTAAAATATATTGGTGTTTATCACCTCATCTGAAATGATTTTAACTTTGTATATTAGTTTGAACACTTGTGATTTTAGCTGATTTTAGATGACCTCATCCCCTGGATTTTGTACATTCCTTTATCTACTTGTTTAATTCATAGCTGTTTTAATTTCACTGTCTTTTGTGTCACTTTATATCCCATTACCTTGTGTTTGGCGCATTATAACCATCCCTGGTTTTGCGCCAAAAAATTTCACTCACCACCACCTCAAGAGGAAGACAAATTGAGCAGCTAATTGAA
Organism: Stegodyphus mimosarum; assembly: GCA_000611955.2. Lineage (NCBI taxonomy): Eukaryota > Metazoa > Arthropoda > Arachnida > Araneae > Eresidae > Stegodyphus > Stegodyphus mimosarum. The sequence goes on along the minus strand of KK115855.1, from coordinate 11,489 downwards.
GATCACAACCTTTGTCTTCTCAATACTGAGCAGGACACATATTTCCACGAGACTACAAGAACTTTCCACGCCTTTGATCTAGCCATCTGTTCACCATCTCTGTTGCCATTTTCTACTTTTAGTGTCAGGAATGATATTCACAACAGCGATCATTATCCCATTTTCGTATCTCTCTCACGAAGAGGAGCAAACCCCATGTCGAGATCCCCTCGTTTTATATATGAAAGGGCAGACTGGGAACTCTTTTCTTCTGTTGCAGAGCTCACAAAAAAAATGGTAGAAGATGTGCATATCGATGAGGCAGTGGAAGCAGTTACGTATGCTATCAATCAAGCAGCTACGCTCTCTATTCCAAAAACATCAGGAAAATTGCCTAAATATTCCAAACCATGGTGGAACCGCAATTGTCAGGAAGCAGTGAGAAAACGGAGAAAAGCTTGGGGAATTTTCCGTAGATACCCAACTGTTCGAAACCTTATAGCATTTAAAAGAGCCAAAGCAAACGTAATTGTAATTCTAATGTAATTCTATCAAATGTAATTCTATCAAAATTTAGAAGATTTTATTCTTTTTTTAATTGGTACACTATGTGAATTGATACAAACAGCAGGTACGATAAGAGCGGTGAGCAGAGGACGGCGAGCATTGGCATTGTTATCCATTATCAAAATCGCATTTGACAACTAGGTTCATGATTACCCACATTCGTCGTTTGACTCTCACATCGTGCACTTGGCCTTGCAATAATTATGTAAAAAGTATATTATTTATTTAACATATGAAAATTGAATTTAATTATTAATATATCTTCTAACGTGGTTTCACTGAGATTACTTCTGTTGTCTCGAAGAATAAATTTCAAACCTGAAAACGCTCTTTCAACACTAACTTGTGTAGCTGGAGCTGCCAAAACCACCATTGCAATCTTATACAAGTGCGGATATGTAATTTTATTCTCTTCCCAGAAATCTAAAATATTATGCTTTATATCAAGCCTTCGTACATTGTCAAAATTATTTAAAATGAATTCAATGTCAATCTCGGTAGAAATAGAGGTTCTATGTGTTTTTATTATTGCCAATTCTTTACTTTTTAAAAAAGTCTCTAAATCGTCTTCATTTTCATCGCTTTCAGTAGAAGATTTTGTTTCCTCGTTTACTATTGAAATGGACTTTTCAAAAAATTGTAATTTGTTCCAAATATTCTTTAAATGTTGCACAGCCTGTACCTTTTGTGACGTGGAAAGCAAAATTTGATAACGCGGGTCCAAATAAACTGCTCCTACTAAACTATCAATTTCTATTAACAATGCTTCCCTGTCAGATAACTGATTATATAAAATATCTGCAAAGAAATTTTTAAAATTTCGTAACTTTATTTTGCAATGTGTCCAAATTCCGTAAAAATCGCTTAAAGTTAATTCTTCACTTTGTAGTTTCAAAGTTGCTTCCGTTAGGGGTTGTAGGGTATCAACAATTAATTTTAATTTCACCCATTTACTGTCTGCAAAATAGTAATCTAAATTATGTTCCGCTAAAGATGAGCTAAAATCTTTGCATTCCAATAAAGATTTTAACATATTATATGTACTATTCCATCTAGTTGGACAATCCAAAATTGGTCTTTTAGTATTAACGTCTTTAAATTTTAACATAAGAGATGGAATGCGCAGCTTTTTCACCAACCCCCTAGCATCAGAAATAAATTCATTGAAATCGGCGTTTTTTATAGAGTCTTTAATTGCTAGTTGCAATGTATGTGCAGCACATCTTATTCCGATTAGTTTATTAAAAGAAAAGTTGTGATAAAAAAATACTCCATCTTCAAAGTGATCCCTAGTTTCGAAATTTTCATTTTCCATTTCGATAACTTCGTCTTCAATTTCGGATCCTAGTAAGTTGACAAATGAAATCATATTAGCTCCATTGTCCGTAGTAATTGAATAAATTTGCTGAATATCGATATTATATTTTTCTAGAACTTTTTCAACCATATTTTTAATATAAATTCCAGTATGTTTATCTTTCAACTCTGTCATTCCCAAAGTAAACAAATTTATTCTTCCGCCTATTATCAACTGAGCATTGATTCCCAAAATTGATCTATTTAATCTGGTAGCTATGGTGTAGGATTCAGGAGAGAAAAGCCAAATGATAATATTCAGACTTAAAGTGCAAAATAAATAAGTCAGATTAGATACATTTACTTAAATTATTCAATGTTTACATGTATATTTTGTTACCATAAATTCGATGTTTTTACCTTCAGAGGCAATGCGGATTTTCGGTATTTGGCCGTAGTTGTTTGTATGTCCAGTATCCACTGCACATACATTAGAAAAATGAACAAAAACAATTAATTAGTTATAAGTTTATACTCAACTCAAAAACTTGCACAAAAGAGAAAAAGCATATAAAAATTGGTTGGGCTTTTACTGGCATGAACTGCCTGACACCTGGGGTCTCATCTGCAATGTCACTGACCAAGGGGTTATTTTTTCTCCCAGGTATCAGCCTTTTCCCTGTTCTGCTATTACAGAATCACAGACAAAATTGCATCAATATATATACATATATATTGACGCAATTAAATATATACACACACACGATTAAGATATATATATTTGTGTGTGTGTGTTTTCAAAAATGCATGTAATGAGCAAGAAAATGTATTTACATCTGAAAAGAAAAATTTAAAGTTCTATGTACACCTCAAAAAAATATTTACAGGTTCTATGTACATCTGAAAAGGAATGTATAAAAACATTTTAATTTGAATCAAATCATTTCTATATACACCTGAAAAAAATATTTACAAGTTCTATGTACATCTAAAAAGAAATGTATAAAAACATTTTAATTTGAACCAAATCATTTCTATATACACCTGAAAAAAATATTTTTATGTGAATGAAATCAGTTTCATAAATACCTGAAAAAGAAAATACATAAAATTTTTAAAAATTAATGACTGCAATTGCATGTACATCTGAAAAGGAAAATTTACAACATTGAAAAATAATACGATTCCCTAACAACTCCAAATTCCACTTTGTAACGACAGACATAAAACCAACTAATGCACAATTCTAAAAAAAATGCTTCATCTTCATCTTGACTTTCTTCAGTTTATCCCAGTCATTCAAAAATCTCAAAACTTTTCCAGTTTTACGTTGGCTTGATTCACTTCACTTTGTCTTGAAAAAATCTCAATGTTTCAGCTCTACAGTCTCGAGGAATTTTCTTTACTGCAGAACCTCCCTAAAAACAATATTTCTTGTGAATACTTTAGAACATCCGGGTATCGAAACGGCCTTGTTTCTTGGTGTTTCATTCCTCATAGACGAACATCTTGAAAAAGCTACATACAGCATTCCATGACTGAAAACTGGTTGCGGTAAATAAATTCCAACTTTCTTGAGCGTCTGCCCCTGTGACTTATTAATAGTCATACAAAATGCAAGCCTGATAGGAAACTGTCTTCTCTTGAGCTTAAAGGGGAGGTTTGAATCTGAAGGTGAAAGTTCAACACATGGAATGAAAACTCTTGATCCAGCATTCTGTCCAGAGATGACTTGACAATTTAAAACGTTTTACATGATTCTCTTCACAATGAGCCTTGTTCCGTTGCAGAGACCCACCGATGGATTGAGATCCCGTAGAAGCATAACTATAACTCCGACTTTCAAGTTCAGACGATGAGGTGGCATTCCAGAAGGCGTCAAGCTGTGGATGAAATCCAGCTGATACGTGTCCTGTTCTTCTTCGTCGTCGCAAATAACCGAGTCTGCACTGTAGTGCGTGAAAACTTGACCCGGAAAAGTGGAAAGAATTTCTTCATTAAGTTTCAGGGCTTCCTCGTTCTTTGGACACAAAACTGCTTTACTGGCCAAGTCCTGCAAGTCAAATTCATTACCGCGACCAAAGTTTTCTTCTACTATTGATCAGTTGACCACACACAAAGATGGAATTTCGATAATGTCTTCGTCCAAGCCACTGTCATTTACAAGACGACCGTCTCCCAACTGCAGAAGCCATTCTGAAAATTCTTGTTCTTCTGGACTCAGTCGCATATTCGTAGAAAGTGTGCACTGTTTGAAATGGGGCCACAAAAAAGAATTCCTGAGGCAGCTCTCGATCGCAGAAGTTCGGTTTCCATGTGCAACAACAGGTAATGTTTGTCTCCAGTCACCTCCTAAAACTAAGGTTTTGCCGCCAAAAGGAACATCCCGTCCGGTCAAGTCTCTCAGCAATATGTCGACGGCTTCCAAAGCGTGATGAGGCGTCATGGCGCATTCGTCCCATATAAAAAGTCTTGCAGTCTTCAAGTACCTTCCTTCAGCACTGTCTTGTCTGACACGGCACGATGAATTTTCCAAAAGCAGAACAGGCAGCTTGAAAGTATAGTGCACAGTTCTTCCTCCAGTCAACAGCACGGCAGCAATACCTGTCCACGCAACGGGAACGGCAACGTCGCCCATTCCCCGAACGGCATAAAGGATCGTCTTGAACAGGGAAAGTTTTTCCAGCTCCGGCAAACGCATTCACACAAAATGTCTTCAGCGTGTCAGGATTCTCATCTCGCACAGATTCCAAGACCGAGTCGTAAACAAACTTCTGTTCGGGATTCAACATCCGGTTCAACACTTCGGCTTGTTCCTTTTCATACTGGACATCGAACTGCGGGACGTCGAGAGAAACAGCGTCATTCGATGTCGGCTGAAGGAGACCGAGAGAAGACAGCGAAACGCTGTGCACGTGTAACTGTTCTTCTATACTGCTGAGTGCAAGGCTGAAACTGTCTTCTAAGGAGTGACTTCTTGCAAAATCTTCAGAAAGGGACTCTTTAAATTCATTCCACAAAGGGACGGGTTCCCCAGGGTTGCAGAAAACACAGATGACGTAAAAGAGCTGTCTTAGCTGAGCTGGCATTTGAAAAGCTGATGCTTCTGCCAGAGAATTTCTCCATTCTTGGTCGTCTTGCAGCAGATGCCTTGCACGGCAGACTTCCTTAAACGCTGAATACTCCACACCTTCGTAAGTTCTTAAGTCTGCGAAACTCTTTGCTCCTTTAACGTGACACAGCAGCAACCTCAGATGGAAATGCTCTACATCTTTCGAGCTAACAGATGATGTAATCTCAAGTCTAACTCTTGTGTTCCAGGTGTAATTCCTCCAAGTGAAATGTTTAGGAATTTCAGCGTACAGGTAACGATTCGCTTCGTGAACTGTCCTGTTCAGTTCAAACCATCCGGTGAGCATAGTGTTTTTCTCGGCAGCTCTATGCAAAGCATTCCTTTCCTCCGATTCAGCAAAACCAAGTGAACCGGTAGTCGTATGATGGCGTGCGACTTCGAATGCATTCTCTTTTCAAACAACCTCCACACTGCTTCAGGGGCAGACACATATCTTGCATTTAAGAAGCATTTGATCTCATCCCACATCAAAGTTCTATCTCCAGATTCTTCCAGGACAACTTTAGCTGCATCATGACCCTTATACACATACTTGAACAAATACTTGACCGACTTTATGGAGCTGCACACTTCAACGTTTATGTGGGCGTTATACTTTTTCGATAAATACGGATTGTAAGGAACGACCCATCTGTTATCGATGGCGTGACCGTTGATCACAATAAAGTTCCCGTCGTCTCTTCTTCTGTAAAGTGAGTAACCATTCACGTTCTCTTTAGTTTCAGGCTGAAATGTTTTCGGAAATCCTTTCGAACACACGCCATCACACATGCAGGAAGAGTTTCAATTCAGTTCACCGCAGGGTCCATGAATCATTGATGACTTCACAATATCATGCAGCACAGGATGTTGAGCAGCATCCGGAAGTTCGGCACACACCAATGAGGCGATGCACTCTGAATCTCTTATTTTGTCTTCTTCCGCTAAAAACAACAAAAGGTGCATATGTGGCAATCCTCTCTTCTGAAATTCGATGACATGTATATCTGCGATTGTCGCTCCCAAGATGTGATTCTTTGTCAAATCGTGCAACAAAGCCGCTTTCTTCAGGTCGAATACCCTCGACACAATGTCCGGCCGATCGTGAGGCTTCTGTCCAGGGAATAAGTTTTCCGTTATTTCCGGCCACTTTGGGTTGCACGTGAAAGTCAAAAAGAGATCTGGTTTACCAAAGTCGCGTACAATGGCCATGGAGTCCTGGTAGTTTTGCTGCATACAGCGAGGGCTTGCTATAAACGTCGACGGAAATATAATTGGTATTCCAGGGCGGTCGCCCATTTCCTGACCAACTCTGTAAATGTGATCGGCAAGACCCATGTAAGTTTCCACTCTGAGATTCGTCTGATGGCACCGGAGGTACGCAATCCTGTTGCTTTCGACTTTTACGTATGCGTCCACAAGATACTGCTGAAACAACTTCCGGCCATACAAAATGGGGCTGTAGCAATCTCTTCGTACAGACACTCTGTGACTGTAGAACTGTAACTCTGTGTATTCCTGTCCGACTCTGAATCCTTGATCAGCTTGAGGAAAGAAGAGCACGTACGTCATCGGTTCCAAGTTGGGATTTAAGGTACTGATGTTGATGAGACCACCGCCTCTCGGATGAATCACGATGTCTCTGTTCGACGGAGGAACGCCATCCGTACTCTTGAAAACAACTGCCACTTCATTTTCCTTTGGAGCATTGTAACGTCCTCTGTGCTCGCCCGTGCCAACAATCTTGCCCTTGATGTACAAGTGGATATTCGCAGCAGTTTCCACACCTTACTCTCGTAGAGTTTCTTCTTCGAATTCCTTCAGCATCTTTTAGGCCTTGGCGTACGGATTGACGTTCCTTAAAACTGCATCCAACTGTCTCAGCAGTTCGGCATTCAGAGCGACATTTTCAAATATGTTCATTCTCTGCCTGAGGGCTTGATCCGAATCCAAAATATAGAGCTGAGCGTACTGTTCTTGACCGGGATAAGGTGGATGAAGGTGGTTCGTTCAATGATAGATGGCACCATGAATCCTAAAGCAATAGGGACCCAAACCTGCAGGCATTTCTATATTGGTACCCAATGAAGCAAAACTAAGAAGACAGTTGTAGGTATGTATGTTCGCAAAAAAGTCTTCAGAAAATGGGTGGTTCCCATTCATTAAATTCTGTCATTCTATCTTCCTCTTGCGTTCCTTTCTCCTGTAAAGAACAATCCATTGCAGAGATCACTGGAAGCTTCCATCGAACCGACGCTGTGTTGCTGAACGTAAACTTCGAGTCCACATCTTCCTGCGTTGTGAAGAGTGCTACGTGATTGTTGTGCTGCATTCGTGCATAGCCTGTCTTCTCGTACAGACATCGTTTCTTCGGATTAGACTTGTCTGCGACGTTCAGCGTCTCGTGTTCTCCGTGTAGTGGCATCGTGTTCCGACTCTTGGGAGTGCAAGTTTTCTTGACGTTGCACTTGCCTGCCGAGTCTCCTACTGGTTTCTTCTTCGGTTTCTTGCGTGCGTAGGTTTTCTTGTCGTTGTGCTTGCCTACTTAGTCTCGTAGCGGTTTCTTCTTCACTTTTGAGCACGTAGGTTTGCTTGGCGTTCCGCTTGCATGCTCAGTCTCGTAGCGGTCTCTTCTTCATTTTCTGTAGCTCGCCGTAACCTTTGAGCTTCTGCTCTTCGTCTGCTCGATGCATCTCCCGTAACGCCCCTCTTGCGTTTCGACATTTCAGTACGTTAAAAAAAATTACTACTCTCCTAAAATAATAACTCAACTAAAAAACTTGCTTGCTGAAATAAAAAATTAACACATTCTAAATTTATACAACAGAAATTTTAGAAATGATCCCACACTAAATGAAAAATTATTCAATCAAGAGCCAATTAATTTTAAAAAATCAAAAATGTAAAACCGAAATTGCTGGTAAATAATAAAATGTCAAAAATTATTTGAAATATTATGAAAATTCTAAGCACAGATAACAATTATGAAAATATTTTGAAATAATTAGGGTAATCTGATAACAATGCACTAAAAAGGAAATTATTAACACGAAATAAATAAACGTATAAATACAAAGATAAATGAACTACTACATCTAAAAAAATAAAGAACGTTCGACCGACTTAAAATCGTAAAATGATAGTTGTTGATCGCACACAGTAAAAATGTAAATGCAATCTTTCACGTAACAAAACATCAAATATATCACGAAAGTCGAAAAGTAAAAACGAAAGTTCTAAAATGCAAATAAATATCAAATGCAAATGCAGTTTGTCAAGCAACAATAACAGGAATATATAAAACGAATGAACAGATTGAAAAAAATATGAAACGCAACATTAAATATATCACAAAAGTCAAAAAGTTAATGGTCCGAAGAATTCTTCTGAAGATCTAAACTACCATACCATAGCATAAAAATCTAAATACTACTTTAAATTACTAAAACTACAAATATAAATGCAAAACACAATCAAATAGCCTGTAAAAAGAAATAGAGATTAAGTGTAATCAGTAATAAGTGGTTAATATTTATGAATTGTAATCGGAGAAAATTTTTGCGACGCTCTCCTTCCAAATCACAAATTCGAAAATAAATTTTTTGTTGCCAAACCGGGAAACAAAACTTTTGATTCTATTTATTCGTTGCCAATCCAAGAAACAAAACCATTTATTTTATGTATGACGTCATTATTTGAATTTAAGGTACAGCTTCATATTTAAAACTTATTTATTAAAATCACGCACAATATTGCATATTAATGCAATTAATATTTCCTAATTATTTAATATATTTATTTTTAGTTTATTCCTTTAAGTTTTTTTTATTCTCAGTTTTTTTAATGGCGAGTGGCCTTGGTGATTCGGATCATATTTCATCTCCGGAGGCTGCTGCCACTGGTAAGCAATAAGCGCAGTAATTAACGTTTTCGCGGTTTTTAATGTTAATTAAAGTCGTACGAAGATGAGAATGGTATCGTGGGATTCCTTGATTTTTTTCCAATCCGTCTATATGCGTCTCGATATTGACGCAAAAGAATTTCCATAGATATTTAAGAAAATTTTTGAAAGAATTTGGCACGTATTCAAATCCTTTTCAATAGGGAAAATGGTAAAAGAAAGTGAACAAAATGGCAAATGTAGGGAGAGCGTAGGGGAAAATTAGGTTTTTATTTAATATCTCGGCTAATTAAAGTCGGAGAATTACGCGAATGGTCAAAATGGCCTCCCACAGCCATCCTGAATCCAACGATACTTTTCGCTAAGCTCTGGACCTAGCCGTTCCGAAGAAGATAAGGTTACAAACAAACAGACGAGCACGGATTTTATAATAGAAAGAAGATTTGACTTCTTTTTAATGTTGTTACTTGAAATTTTAGTGCTGTAATTTTGATGTATCATACTTTGTGTTTTTTATTCATGTTTCAAAAGAATTCATCATTTTCTCTCATCGTTCATTTTAAAAGTGACATAAAGTTTTAAATTTGTTCTTGTTTGTATGTTGTGTTTGTGAAATTTTTTTTTGACAAGTTTTTCGGCGCCCGTAACCTTAAAGGTTTTGCGCCAGGAAATCCATTACCATTACCGTCTGGGTCATCATAACCCTAAGTCACGCTTTCGAGACATGAAAAACACAATTTGATTTTGTGAGTCGGCCCAGTAGTTTTTTTTTTTTTTTTTTGTGCAGTGTACATTTGAAAACTTTCGTTTCTTAAACTTGTTCTCTATCACTTTTTTTTTTACTTTGAAGTGCTGAAACTTCAAGGGGCTAAAAAAATGCGTTCTTCAGCTTCAACTCCGTCTTCTCAATTATAGGTTTACTTTGGTTTGAATCATCTGAATTCACTTCTCGAACCTTACGAGGAGCAGATATATAGTGCTCCCAAGCAACAAGAGTTTCTTCAGGCGATGATGGAACTAGAACGAAGATTCCAACTAGGGGAATTAATGGGTTGATTTGGTAGGACTCTGAAGCATTTTCTGCTGAACTACAGCCCAATTTTCCGACATTTGGTCATGTTTTCTTACTTCTTGAAAAGCGCCGTATAATTAATATTAAAAAATGCTGCATAAACATCAGTTCCTGACACAAGATTTTGATTGATGTTCTCTCCAGAAATTGACAAATTATCTTCTAAAGATGCATCTTGATTTTCCTTGTTCAAAAATTCATCAAGTGTTATGCATATGCTATGCAAAAGACAGCATGCCATCACTTGAGAATTCATATTTGGAACATTATTGTCATTTTCCCCTCAGGGGCTCACTTTTGTGAGTACGGGTGTGGCGATCCCGAGGTACCCTAGCTCTTCAGGGGATCATCTTCTTGGTGAGACGGGTGTCACGATCCTGGAGCCCCAGTGATCTGTCCTCTTTTCCGTTTCCTCTCCTCTGAACTGTAACTTCTCTCTTTCTTTTCTCCCTCGTGGTTTTCCTCTTCGGAGGTTGGGGCTCGTTATGAGCAACTGCAAGAATCCTTGTCTCTAGTTTGCATGTAGCGAGAAAACCGCCTGCGCGCTTGCCGTGCGCAGCGACCCGTGTCGTTGGAAAGGAGGATCCTGGTAGTTGAGGGGCGAGGTACTGTCCCCAACACACTGCTTTGGCCTCTGCTTCAGCTAGACGGGCGGCACTTCGTTGTCCTCACGAGTGTCAATCGGCTGGTCTCCCGACCTTCTGTCGGCGGTTTGGGGATAAGCTCTCGGGAGTTCCTGCTTTCGGGAAAGCCGACTGTGGGACTTCAGTTTGCGTATAGGTCCGGCTAGCCCTAACACAGGAATCTGTGTTCCCTTGTTGGGCTCTGTGGTGGGCGGGGCGGTCGAAATCAAATCTTTATTCTCTTCAATATGGCATCCCACAATATATATGTAATAAGTCACCCCGAATCTAGTACTGCCCTTTCAAATGCCAATGCTCCTGAAACACCAACTGTTAAAAAAGTACGTACTGAAACAGATGTGAGTAGTCCCTATAATTGTCCACGTTTCCTTTTGGTTTCAAGTCCTTCTGGCGAAATGCAAAAGATATCTCCATTTGTAATAAGGAATATATTCATTCTTGCATAGGTGAACCAAGAAACATAAAGCGTCTTCGGTCTGGAGATTTGCTGATTGAAACAACTTCGACTATACAGTCTGCCTCCTTCCTTAGAATAACCAAGCTCGGGCAAATTGATTTAACTGTATGAGCACACAAAACACTTAATTATTCTAGAGGCGTAATCTCGGAAGTCGCCCTTCTGTCTGTTTCCGAAGAAGAGTTCGTTTCTGAGCAAGCCAACCAAAACGTCTGTGCTGGAAGGCGGATCAAGATGTATAAGGAAGGTCAGTTGATAGATACAAAACATGTGATCCTGACCCTCAAATCGCCTGATCTGCCTAAGAATATTAAGGCTGGATACCTCAATTGCCCCGTACGCCTATATATTCCAAACCCGATGCGATGTTTCCAATGCCAGCGCTTTGGCAAACTCATGTGTGCACGTTGTGCTATGGTTGGCCACGATAGTGATACATGTACTGCTGCCCCACTGTGCAT
>KK115854.1:152777-166595 GCA_000611955.2 Stegodyphus mimosarum | reverse complement strand
CGTGCTCAATAGGGTTCAAGTCCGGGGATAGAGCTGGCCACTCCATGCGCATATTTTTTTCCTGTTGAAGTTAATCATCTATGATGCGAGCCCTGTATGGTCTTGTATTGTCGTTTTGTAACAGGAAAGCATTACCTATTGCCCCGGCATACGGGCGCACATAAGCATCAAGGATGTCATCTCTATAAACCTGCGCATTCACAGTTCCCCTTGGAAAGACATGGAGGTCTGTGCATCCACCCAAAGAGATGCCACCCCAAACACAGACACTGCCTCTTTCATATGCATGTCTTTCATGGATGTTTGACGGATGATAACAGGTTCCAGGTTCTCTCCATATCAAATAATGCCTACTATCTCTTTCTAGACTAAACCTGAACTCACCCGCCCTCCGTTGATCAGGTGTCCAGTGGGCATGTTGTGCCCACTTCAAACGGTCCCTCCTATGGCGTGACGTTAGTGGCACGCAAACGGCTGGTCGCCTCGCATACAGACCACCTTCGTAAAGCCTTCTACACAAAGTTGACACCAACCTTCAGGTAGCTGCAGCAAGGGAGGATCTAAGAAGAGTCAGAGTAGTGGTTCTATTCCTGCGTGCACATAATATCAAATATCGGTCATCGGTGCTCGTTGTAGCACTTGGCTGAACCTCCTAGATGCCGAAACTGTGGTTTGAAATTGCCTCCGAAGTCTATGAACCACAGAAGGGCTCCCATTTAGCCATCTGGCCACTTCTGTTTGACTTTGTCCTGCCTCTAGTGTCCCAATGACTCTCCATCGTAGTTCTGCAGGCAAATGATGCCTGGAGGTCATTGTTACGAATTGGCTATCTCAGATTTCTGATGTCACTATCACAGTGAAATATGTGGGCTTGCTTTCAAACATAAACTTTTATGCTCCTCGCAGATGACATATTGCGAATGTAGTGCCACTAATTTGCATACAGCAGTTTTATTCAGCTACTCTTACTTGGCAACATATTCAAATTTTACATGGTTTGGCTTATTTTTGAGGGAGTTATTGCTATTTTTGTGATTTTTCCTTAATTTAAGATAACCAGTGTATTTTGAGGGAGCTGCTAAAAGATTTCCTCATATTTTATTGCTGAAATACTCTACTGCTGCATTTGCTCCCACTCGGCACAATTAAATTATCAATGTTAAAAATTTCAATACAGCACAATTGTTCTGAAAGTTAGCAACATATCTGTCCATTCCAATCACTTCTAAGTTTTATACTTGAACAAGCTCTTTATATAATATTTCTGGAACATTTTTCTAAATTCCAATGCTATGTATGTTCCTGGATGGGGGGAAAATTTTTACAATTCAGAGAAGCAACAAGCCACAAAATTTAGGGACAGCTGAATTCTTAGAATTTAAGGGAGATACTAGACATCAGAGTTTAAGAACAGCCATGAATTTATGAAAGTGCAGGGGAGCAAAATTTAAGATCCAAAGAAACTGCACAAGAATCAGATTCTTATTTCCATCCTCTGGGCAGGTTGCAAGATGAAACAGTCTCATTTAATGTCAGATTCCATACTCTACAGAATGTCCTAACACTTCTAAATTCTGCTGCCCGCGACAACTGCAGTAGTTGTACAGGTTCTGGTTAAGGTGGCCAGCTTCAGATCAAAATTAAGGTCTTCCACTTCAGGAATAAAACTCCGCTCAGCATGCCACATCGCTTACATTATATGGGATTGACCCATAATGTCTTTCATTAGACAGAATGGAAGGCAATAATAAGTTACTATATAGTTAATGGCTACAAAGAATAGTAAATAATGAAATGGGCTACAATGAAAAAAAAAGCTAAGTACAGGATATTCGGTATATTTTAGGTCCATCAACAGAAATTCCTATGGACAAAAACCTCCAGATGTTAATATCAAAAATTGTTATGTAATGTTTTACAGAAAATGGTAGTGATGACCTTGTGAGAAGGGATAAACATGCTGCTAGCAATAAGATAGTTGACTCTTTTGCATACTGCAAAGACAACATATAAAAATTAAGTTTTATCATAAAATTCATTACACTGATAGTCTGAAGCCAGAATAACAGATGCTCATCAAGTGCTACAGAGCAAATGCTTAAGTACATAGTGTGACAACTGGAATACCCGATTTGACATTTCACAATCTATAAAGCAGGCACATGGTTACATTTACTAACACAGTACTACTCATTAAAAAAAATTATCACGTTACCATTTAGAATCACTATAGACTTTTTTAGGAAATGTCTAATAATAATTTTTAGCAACAAATTTTTGTAATAAAGAACAGACTTTTTACTTGCCCTGTATTTTCTCATTAATTTAAGCTTTCCTGCTGGTTTATACATCCTACAATGTTTCTCAGATATGATTCATTTATAATTCTATAAATAATCAAATATAACTTTCTATTCTTTAAAATACATGAAGCTAAGATGTAAACCCATACATTCTTTTGAAAACTATTCTTTTTGCAGACCTTGCAATTTTTCTCAAGATAAACTTAGAACCCACTTTTTTTTTTTTTTTACTACAGTGTTTTTTTTTTACGTGTAGTTCTGATCTCCAAAATTAACTCCATGAGAGAAAGTAATAAAATTATAATGTCAATTATTTACAGAATGTGGAACATAAACATGAAATAGGACACTGTACTTAAATCTAAAATTGTCCAGCAGAATCCAGGACATTTAATCACTTTAGTTTAAACTACACTGTCCTAAGTATAGCTCTCTATGATTTCCTCCAGTTAATGGATTTCAACGATGGTTTTTGTACTCATAATTTTTTTTCCTTCCATGCTTCTAAATGGTTTTTATGCATTTCTATGTAACTCATATCAGTGAGAGAAAAATATATTTTTGTTATTTAAAAATAAAAGATTATTATACAAATGTGTGCATTTATACTTTTATGAAATGAAAATACAACAACAAAAAAAGGATTTTATAGGGAAAAAAATTAAAAGCGATTAAATCTTTCTTTTTAATAGCCTGTAAAATCATATAAAAATAGATAATTTATGCTCTGATATCTTATTCGCAGTATAGAAAACACAATGAAACTATTAGAAATGCAGAACTGTTTATATGTCATTATTGTATATGTTGCAGCTACCAGCTTATAATAAATAATAATTTACAGTGATATATGATGCATTTAAATTTTTCATGCTATTTTGCGAAAGTAAAAAAATTTACAACTTTTCATGTTTTTGAAACTTTGAATAGTTTGGAGCATCACAAATTTTGTAATTCAGGCCACACCCACTCTTATCCCTGTATGTAACGACAGCATGACTTGCAAACAATATTCATGGTAAATCCACTAAATGTTTAATTATGGCTACCTGAGATTTCCAAATTTTTAATTTCTTTTTAAATACACAACATTACACCTGTTTTTAAGATTACCTGCTATAACTTTGAATCAAACAACTGGAACTTTGATTTTTGATAATAACAATAAAAAATATGCTGTTCTGCTTATAAAATAAAGATTTTGTAATAACACAAGTCATCATTCTATAAATACACAAACTATAGATTAAGTTTTTCTAGAGAAATTTTACAATGTCCTAGGTTAAATTTCATTTAACTAATATCATCTAACAAGTACCATATCATTTAGACTTTTTCCTGTTACAAAATTTTAACATTCTTTCATCAATCACAAAAGGATAAGAATTAAAAATATCCCAAACTAAACAATCAAATTTCCAAAAATTACATATTATGTACATGTAGTGTGTTTACTCTTACAGAACTTAATGTTTTTAAAATGCTTCTCATTATGCTAAATTTTTATTGTTGCTGGCATATTTATATTAATTTAAACTTTAAGCCTAAATTTTTCTCAATTAAATCTTGTATTTTTTCATTTTTTTGCTCTAAAAGAATTGACTTTTCATTTCATTTACCTCAGTTACAGATAATAATAAAATTACTCAAGAATGAAATTTAATCTTCTATTTCGGTTGAATTGTGACTTTCTTAATTTAAATGAAAAAAAAAAATACTGCCATAAAAGTGGAATTTTGTTTCCCGTCTTTCTTTGGCAATAATGCATGTAAACATTAACTGTTTATTCAGGTTACCTTGTGAAGAAGACCATTCTCACATAATTCCAGATTCTAATGACATTACACTCTAACACAATTTGGCTCACAAAATATCATTTCGACTACAAATTTTAGAATTCACTCGATTTAACCAGCAAATTTTTAAAACGTTTAGTCGTAATAATTTTGCCAATTCGCTATTTTCCAAATGCATGCATGGTAATCATGGAACCAAAAGGGAAAAGCATTAATAAATAAATCTGCACAGGCTATTTAGCAAAATAATTTCTTTCTATAACTAGCAAACTTTATTTCAAAAAATGATTAGTTAAAAGACATATTAAACAAAATACAAAAGGTTGAAATATCAGGGAACAGTAAAAGTTCTATATTAAATATCTGATTTCACAGAACAAATTTAAAGGGCCATCTGTGCAGTTGTCTCTGCCTGTACTTTACAATATAATATTATAATTAAAGTATAAAATTTTAAGAAAGCTTACCTGTATGCGTTCTTAAATGTGCTTTCAGATGTGAACTTTTGCCATAGACTTTGTCACACCCTACGAACGGACATTCGTGCATTTTCTTTGTTTGTGGCGGCCTCTTAGCAGCCTTTGTGTTTTCCGGAACTAAGGAAGGCGTGGTCGCTTCGCCACTCACTGGCGCGATTTCATCGTCTACATTAGGTACCGGGTCCTGTTTACAACGGCTAAGATCTTCTAAAATACGATTGATCATGAATGGTCGATCATCATCGTTGTTAGAACTCTGCAAAAGATTAGTTCTCGCAGATTCACGATGATTTAAAGCTAAAGTTATCAAACTCTGTGCAGCTATAATATCAGCTGGATCTGGATGATGCCATAAATATTCCATTGTGCTTGAAATGTTCTTCATGTGTAAACAAAGGCACTGGTATCCACAGCAATACGCTAGATACAATCCAAATATTAGCCAGTGCAGTCCATAAGTTAATTAGCGTTAAAAAGCTTACAACACCGACGACTACCACACAAACAAACACAACATTACCTTCTGCTCCTCACACAAAGACTGGTATGCATCACAAACCCTCGTGGTGGTGGATGATGGGCGTGGTTTCCGGATGTGACGTCACAATACTGCCTCTTCACAATTGGATGTCCGTTTTTCTGACGCTGTTGCCAGCCGCTGTAGACGATCGCTACCTGACGAAGCCCTGAGGATGAAAAAGAAAATAATAGACTATTTTTGATCGTTCCGTGGGTTCCTGGGGTTCTCATTCTCGCGCAGAGAAATGGTGACGTCTTTACGGACGTAAGGGGACAAAAATAATACTCATACTTCAGTTCTTTACTCTGAGAAAGAACCTCAGTTCAAGGAAACCAGATACACAAAAAAATAACCCACTTAAAGTACAATAATAAATTTTCTTTTTTATCTCCTCTTTTCTAAACAAACAACACGTATTTTTCTGAGTAAATGCTTCATTTGCTAGTTGTAAACTTTTATTTCGAAAGAATTACTTTTATTAAAACAAATTTAAGCAACTGAATTCATTGATGTTAATAATCTGGAAAAACATTTCTAATTTCAATAACGGGATAATCATGATGTATACAATATTTTCCCTAATAATTTTATTTTAGTTTACGTATGTATTTATATTATTATACATTTTGAAGGAAAATAAAATGCTGAAATATGAAAATATTTTGAAATGCAAAATGAGTTGAAAATATTTTATATTACGTATTTTAACACAAAATAAAATATGTGACGTATTATTAAAAACAGCATTCTAAGAGCAATTACAAAAATTTAATTATAAGATACTTTTTTGAATAGAATTTTTTACATTCATAATAAGTTAAAAAATTGAAATTCAAAAACATCTGCTTACAATTTAACATCTCAAAAATAATTTATTAATTAAAACATTTTTAATTTACAAATTTTAAAAATCAGATTTAAAGGTAATCAAGTAAGTCAATTAAAAAATAAAATTTAAAGATCATATTAATTTACTAATAAAACTTAGCAAGCATGTTAATTTAATAAATAAATTTAAGAATTATTTCTTGATTAGTTCATTAAAAAAAACTACTATCTGAGCTTGGTATTCAAATCCAGTTTACCACCTGAAACAGTTTTAAATTAAAAATTAAACCCTTGTGATATGTTTATTAGTTAGTATTTACAATTACGATATATATTTAAACAATTATTGGGAACAATAATGGCTAACAAAAGAAGGGGGAAGGATGTGCTATGATATTATTCCACAATAAATTAACGCCACGTGAAATCTTCTTATTTAATAAATAAATAATTCAAGACGAAATTTGTACTTTTTGATTGGATCGCTTGTGCTGGAGGTTTTGCAGCAAATACATTTCACACCAGTGAAAAGGCAACAATCTGTATTTAGCCAGGACACGATATTCGCATACTGAAACCAACTAAATTTACATGTCTTTTAATATTTAATGAAAGAAAATATCTAATGTGGACGCCACATCACTTCCTTGTACCGCATATTGAACTATACACATCTTTTGCTGCATTTCATTTACACATATTTCCTTGAATATCATTAGATATATATTTCTTCTTCAATCATTTCAGTTTTCACTTCGCAGCAAGGCAGAAATACAGACTCAAAGTATCTTCTTTAAAAATTGTCAGGTACAGAAAAACCTAAAACATCAAATGCAGTTAATACAAGTGTTTTTTTTTTTTTAATTTGCAATTAAAATTAGAATTTGTGCGCGAAAACCAGCAATTCGGCCAGCGGACAAGAAGACAAAATTTTGGTGCACAAAACTGAAAGTTAACTTTTGATCTCACTGAGCAAAAAGACACCGAAGTCAGTGCTCCAACTAGCTTAATTTACAATTCTACTAAAAGTTTCAAATGTAAACAAATGGCAGCCTCTTAACGCTTAGAACCACTCAGTACCATATACATATCTCTAAAACTGATTTTATTTATTTATTTCACTCCCCTTGTTGTAAAGAATTAATTGCAAATAAACCAATCTACTGTATTCTTCTGCCATTTTATAAATGCTATTTCTCTTTCTCCTCTTTTTACTTCGTTGTACAAAATAAAGGAAATACTGCAATCACGCAAAATTCCGAATATTATATTTCAATGAAAATATCCATTTTGACCGATATCGAATGCAATTTAACGATGTTTTGCGTGACATCTCTATGCAAAGACAGAAGAAAGGACTCTTTTTCCAAAAATGGGTTGCAAAAGGGATTTAAAATGGATTCAGAAGAGATTTTTTTTTTCTTGACGTCTGTACGTACATACGTATGTACGTATCTCGCAAAACTCAAAAGCCTCAGAACGTTGAAATATGTATAGGACTGCTATAACATCTAGTTGTGCACCTCCTATTTTGGTTGCAATCGGCCGCACCAAAAGTATATAAATAAATATATATATACGAGTATATACACTCTGTTACTCTACTCGGTGAGCTCAGTTTTTTTTCCTTATTATTAGTCTTATATGTTGGTAAACTGCATTTTTTAGAATAGAAGAGAAACTCGCCAATGTGACAATCAAATTCGCTGAAACAACCTTGAATTTGGCGTACATTTACAACTGCAGGTCCCGAGGACCTGTTTTTGAATTTGATTGTACATTTTTTGCTTAAAAAATAATTGAATTAAGTTATTCTTATTTCCTTATTAAGGTTTTTACGCCTTTAGTTAATCTGCATGCAATAGTTGTAGAATTATCAACAATTTAAAAGTTGTTTAAGTGCCACTAAACCTAATTTTTTTACGATAGCAGCTATATTTGTTTACGTTTGAAACTTAGCACGATAGTGAGTTACGTCTTTCCGCCCCTTGAGTGTCTTTTTGCCGAGTGGGAACAAAAGGAAACTTTTAGTTTTGTGCATCGAAAAATATGCCTCCTTGCCTGGCGGCCGAATTGCTTGTTTTTGCGTAGAAACTGTAATTTAAATTGTAAAATATTTTTTAAACTGTATAACTGTATTTGGTATTTTATGTTTTTCTATATCTTTAAATTTTTAATGGAAGTATTTTGAGTTTTTACGTATTTTTGCCTTGCCGCGACGTGAGAACTGAAGTAATTGAATGAGAAATTTATCTCTAATGAAATTGGAGGAAATAAGTTTAAATGAAATGCGGGAAAAGTGTGTATAATTTAATATTCCGGTACAAGGAAGTTTTTTAATCTTAAAAACAACATGACTGAATGGCGTCTGAGGTTATTTGCAGTGAAATCTCCCTTGCATTTTAAACTTTCTTTTGTTTCCTAAGTTTTATATGCCTTTTCCCAGCTTTCATTTTAAAATTTGATTTGCGTAGTTTTATTATGGTATGTAATATTATATTCTTTTATGGGATTTTAAAATTCGTAATATCTCATAATGTATGTATTATAAAGATTTAAAATTTTCAAGGATTCCAAAACAAACTTTTCCCCTTCTTTTAAAATTTGAACAAATATATGTTATGAAACAAAAAACTTAGGTATAATGAAGCATAATCATTGATAACATAGAACGTAGAATGTTGAATCCGTAATGTACAGTAAACTTGCCAGCCGAGGTTGATTAAATATTCATCTTTCCAATTTATTTCAATTGACATCTGCGGACACAATTCACTTGGCTCTCTAATCGTGCCCATTCAGGAACATTTATATTTTTGATACTGTTGCGATAGGAAGAGAGCAGCGAGACAACGCCTTAGCGGGAACAGGAGGTACAAGCTAAGTGCGCAGTCATCGAATATGGAAGCTCACCAAGAGAAAGGTTTCAGGTCTTGAAATTTTGAGTTCAAGTACCGAATTAGCTACGTTAAACTGTTATTACGATTTTAAATAGTTGTTACCATTTTTAGAATAGAGAGGGGAGATACCCAAATTAAAAATGAGAAATTAAGGAGTTATTGCCAATTTAAATTATAATTTTGATTTTCATATTTACTTTGCTTCTACCTCTGTTTTCGCTAAGATGCTGCCTCCCTACTCTCTTCCTATCACAACAGTTTCAAAAATGTAAATGTTCTTGAATAGACACGCCTAGACAGCCAAGTGAATTGTGCCGTCAGTTAAAATAAAGATAAATATTTAATCTGTCTCCGCTGCCAAGTTTGCTTTTCAGTATGAATCAACATTCCACGTCCTCAACATTGCTAAATTTGCTTTATTACGATGAGTTTCTGCTTCATTACTAATACATATATTCTTGTTTTGAGATAATGTTTTATAATGAGGTGAATCTTTCATATTTTTTTTTTTAATCTACCCACTTTTTTATAAATTCTTATTTAACTCGTTCATAATATTTGTCGCCGTAGCTCTTTTTAAATATTCTTTCTAAGGTATCGAACTCAAATTTGCTTGAACACTTGAGTATGGATGATAATGCAATCTGGTGAAGCGACGTTTTCAAAATTTGATTTAAATTTTTAAAAATTTAATGATTTTCAGACATATTTTGTTTAAAGAACAAACCCAAACTTTCAGAATTTCATTGCGTCCGATGGTGCACATCGGATAGAGCGGAAGAAAATATTTTATATGAAGTTTATACAAAATTCTTAAAGCACTTTCTGATTTTTTTTGGGGGGGAGGGGGGGCCAAAATCGCTAGACATTTTGGGCTATTTGATGTAACAGAACTGCTGGAAGAGAAATAATGATTAGTTATTGAGACATTAATTTCAGCTGAATAATTTGATTGATAACGTGTAATTAAAACTAAAAAGATAAAAGCTATATAAAAGAAACTTTTATTTAAAATTCTTTATATAATTGATGACCTGAAAGAAGAAAATAATTTATAATATAGTTTAGTGGGAACAAGAGATTAAATAATTCTCTTTACAAAATACACCTCCAATTTTATATCACGGAATTAAAGAGTGGGAGCCTAAATAAAAAAAATCTAACGATCGAACTTTACTGTCAAAAGGTAAGTCATTATCTGTATAATTTAATAGGTTTTAGTATTCCTGATATAAAGTAGCAAAAATAGCAAATTAAGTCTGTAAATAGAATTCTTTAATCTCTTGTTAAGATGAGTGATAAATTGTTTTTCTCCTTTTAGTTCATTTATTATAACTCTTAAATAAAAGCTTATTCGATCAAAATTTTAAAAACAGCGTGTTTAGCGTGTTTGTCGTTGTGAAAAGCGCAGGAATGGAAACTGACCTTGAATTACGACCTCAAATGGGGTGAAGAAAATAAATAATGCAGCTACTAGAAATGACGGAGGGTGGCAACATCTTAAAGCACCTATTTCAAAGTAATAGATCACAGCTTCTGTAATAAAACTTCTAAATTAATGCGTTTTCTTCACTTATATTTTCAATATCATACGCGCAACCTATTTAAGAATATTTTAGAAATTTCGGTACTACCTTGGCCTTGACCTTGAATAAGCACAGCGTAAAAACACCACACCTGTTTTTATCAACCCAAAGGAACTTTTTTTCCTCTCTTAGGAAAGCAATCAAAAATGGCAGCAGTCCTTTCAACTGCGCCAAAGAATTGGAACTCCTACTCTCGTCCACTGAGCGAAGGTTGTAAATCAAAGGACAATCAACTCTTGATTTACTTGCGTAATACCGGGCAAATGTAATGTAAGGTTACGTATTCCGGACGCATTCTTTGATCGTCTACATCAGGGATGGCCAAACTTCGAGACGAACTTAAGCTTTTACGGCCATTTGATTAGAAAGACGAAAATCTTTAAAAACTGCGTTCCATTGTGCCTGGTATAATGAGAGAGAATTAGCTTATTTTTCTATCGAAATTTTTTATGTGGGTTCCATATCGCATCAGTTTGAAAAATGCTTGACCATGAATCGTATTAGAATTGTATGCGTCGTTATTAGAGAAGGATTACAGCGGTATCGTTCTCTCTGTTGTTAGACGCATTACTCTCAATCTAACTTGACTGCCATCGGGCGCTTCCGCTAGTAAGTAATAAAACTATAAGAAGTTTAACTCCCATGCGACAAAAATTGACCGAGATATTTAATTAAAAAAGTTGCAGTTTTTTGTTGTATTCTCAACTTGCTTTCAGTGATCGTTAATTAAGTTAGAGTAATTCGTGGAAATAAATTTTAATGAAGGGCAGCAAAAAATGTGGGTAATTTGATAAGCCGTACAAGAAGGTCATGCGGTGTTTATATCAAATATTTTTACCAGTAGAGAAGGACGTCGCCAATTTTTATTCTAATGTTAATTTATTAAGTTGTTGTTTGAACTGGACTGTATAAAGTTTTGCCGAATTCCATTAAAAAATAAAAAATTCTTCGAGTCAGATAATCCAAATTTAAGTTGGATTTCGACTACGTAAAGATAAGACAGTTATAACAATCACAGTTTTCTAGAACAAATTACTTCCTGTTAGACAAGTCAGATAAAAATGAGTTAAAGAATATATTTTATCCTTTAACACATTCTTAGACACTGAAACACGAGGTTCCCGCTTTGCGAAATGTTTTATGATTTTTTTTGTGGCATTGTACGCATGTTTATTGTTTTATTTACACTTGACAGTCAAAACGTACCACGTGGTTAATAAATAAGTATGTAGCCACGTTTAAAGTAAATTTTCTGCTTTGGAGAATTGTCTCTTGCACTTCCAGATGGCTCTGGGTTTCGAGGTGCTGGCTGTTATAGATAAGTTAGCCGTATTTCCTTCGAACAAAATTGGAACATCCGAATGGCAGAAACAGGGCGAGAAATAGTTATGACAAACGAAGATGATTAAAAAAGTTTCTTAATATAAAACATCTGCAGCTTTCTGTTATTCTTCTGCAAATTATCTCGTAGAAATACTTAAGGGCAATATTTCCTCTCGCGCGTTTTCCCATTTTTTTTAACTAATTTTATCGTCTGAAAATCTGGAGAGAAGAATTACGTGAGGAGTTTAATTTCCGAAGAATTCGGTTACAGTGAAAACATAGCAAATGCAACGTAGTCATGAATAAACTACTGGTGACTATCACAATGTTATTTCTCTAAAAGAAACCTGCATTTCAATAGAAGTGCATAGTAATATTAACATTACAATACCTGAAGGATATTCAACGGATATCTGACTGTAATTGATTCCTGCTCCATGTGTGTGGCTCAGTTAGCTTGTTTAGCCCCAGGGGCACCTCACACGACTGAGTTTTGACCACAGTTCCGAAGAGAGATACAGGAGGGAAGGAGGACGAAAGATCTCAATTTCGAAAGATCAAACACATCAGCAGTATATAAGACTGAGGTACTCCTCACATTCATCCTCATCAATACAAAACAAGTTCCGTACTTCTTTTATTCGGTATTTTCTTTAAAAAAACTCATTAAAATATCTCGGTATTTCTTAATCCATACACTTATTTGCATGTAATATTTTAAGCTGGTCCCATAAAAATTTTCAGCTACCTCAAAACGCTTATAAGGAATGATTTCCTTCTCTCGTGCGTACTCTCGTCGTGTGAGTAATATACTCCGACAATAATCTTTAAGTTCCTATAGTGTCGCCCAAGCTAAAAAATGCGGTGAAGGGTAATTCACCACTGCCCGAATTTGGTCTTTTGAATCTCATACTTCTCTCCTATCTTCCAACCCCTTGACGCGTAGTGGTCGCGCCCTGAAGCCACCAAATTTCGAATTCCCCTACCCCCTCTTCTTTTCTGAAATTTTTGAGTAAGACGCCGATTGATCTTTTGCCTTTTTGATTAACTTTTGCCTCTAAATGTATGGTTCGAAATGTACGGTTCTGCAAAATGATTGCAGAACCATACATTTTTGAGGTCTTAGTATTTCAATTCAGATGCCTTTTAAAATTCGTTTTCAGTGAGACGAAACAACTTCCTTTTATTAATATAATCCACTTTAAATGTCAAAAGTTATTCATCGCACATTGTAATTTCTATCATAAACAATAAATATATAGAAATAATTGTTGTTGTTGTCTGGTGTATGTATTGCATGGAAGAATGGTTGCTAGAGTCTCAAGGAGGTTGGACTTCTACTTTCCACCCCAGTTTTGAGGGAGAGCACGTTGCAAGGAAGGCTCTTCCCTACCACAAACCACACGAGAGGACTTTCGGCTCGCCATACATCTACAGTGCCCTCATGCCGAAAAGAGACTATAGATTTACAAACATCCATGCCTTCTCCGGGATTCGAACCCGGGTCCTTCGCTACCGCAATAGGCTTCCCTAACCATTGTACCGTAATTAAATTGGATATATGAACAACCTGTGTATATTTATGGCACTTATTTTGTGGTTTACGCGCGACCACTGAGCCACTAGAACATTGCTCACAATGCTTTAGGGGCTCAGGAGTGGCATTCGGAACACCTGCTGTTCCTAATGGTGTTTGCTGCTTTCAAAAAGAAGTCGTTACTCTTACCCGGATATAGATAAGGGGTTCTGAAAGAGCACAGAGTTATTTTCATACTAAACAATACATGCACCTGCCCAGTGTTTCCAGAGACTTACAATGCCTCGCAAAGGGCTAGAAATCAGTGGTCTCGATAAGAGCCATTGAAAGGGAAATACAGAAGTCCAGAAATCCGCAGTGCTTGGGACCAGAGGTTGTGTGGATTTCAGAACAGAAACGATAAATCATAATATTCAGACTAAAAGGGCAAAATAAATAAAAAGGTATATTAGATACATTTCATTAAGTTATTATATACAATAATATATATTATTACATTAATTTATTATATGCGTTAAATTATATATATATTATATTATTCATTTA
>KK115854.1:121942-137205 GCA_000611955.2 Stegodyphus mimosarum | reverse complement strand
TTACCAATTCGAGATGTACGGCCCTAATTACCGCGCAAGTAAATACTAAAATATAAGCCTTTTCTGGACCAGATGAAGTTTTGATATAAATCGGTCCAGCAAAATCTAAGCCAGTTGTTTCAAATGGCGGAGTTTCAATAATCCTATCCTTAGGTAATGGTGCTACTACTTCCTTACCTGGAGTAGCATTAAATCTTTTACAAATTAAACAAGTTTTCAGAACCTGAAAGTTTTCAGATTTTATTTAAAATTTAAATTAAAGTAAGTTTTTAGTGATTAATTAAACATGTTAGAATTATTCGAAAGAAATGTCACTCTAAATTATTTGAAACATCTAATAGTTAGCTGTCAGTGTATTTGAATTACAATCTGTAATTAGCAAAAATATCTTACATGTACCAAATTTTAGGTAGGAAAAAAGTAAATTTCAATTTTTTGTATGTTCTGATAAATATTATCTATTTATAAATATATAGATATTATGCATTAAATTTATGTATGTTTTGATAAATATTTAAAGAGCGTAATTTAAAATTTAACTGAAGTATTTAAAATTTTTCATAGGAAATTTTCGTTTTGTTAAGAAATAAAATTCCGGCCCATTTGGTACTTTCATTTCGTGCAGTTGGTCAGAATGCAATTTCGTTTTAATATCAGTGGTGTATATTGCGCAGAAAAATGTAAAAAAGTCAATGAAGAAAACCATTCTTTTAAAAGAGATTGGGAATTTCTGACTTAGAGGAATGCTCGGTGGTACATATGATAAATACACCGAGAACTAAAAATATAACAATACTGTTAGCTTCTTCTTTTTGGTTTTGCTTTGTAAGATTTTACTTTAAATTTATTACAACTTGAATGACAGCGCGGCACTTTCGAAGGATGGTCGCAGGTGATTAAAAAATACTGGCGTTGTTTTATGCAGAAGATAAAATGCGTCTCAGACACCTCTCTGACATATTGCCAAAATGTTCGTTAACGATCGTTTGGAAACACAGGCGTTTCTTTTACAGCAGATAATTTGTTCTGTGAAAAGATCAAGGATACATACTAGCTGGTTTACGTAACAGAGCAGCGAAATTTAAACTTATTCTTCACTATATAAATACTGGAATGGGTCTCAATAGTTTGGGACAATAGGATTGTGTTTGACAATCGCTTAAAATCATTCGAAATATTCCTGTTCTTCTAAATCTGTGATATTAAGTCGGATGATCTCTGAAATGGAATTTAAAAAAAATAACTTATATTTCTTATTCTTTCTGTGAATTCAAGCTTAATGTAGAAAAAAAGCTATTTCACTTACATCGTATTTTTTTCGTACTTTATTTCGGTTTTAAAACAGCTTCAGTCATTTGCAGAATAAAACATTTTATGTGTACGCCACGTGACTTCCCTGTACGGCCTATTAAATTACATACAATTTTTGCTGCATTCCATTTAAACTCATTTAATTGAATTTCATTAGAGATATATTTCTCATTCACTTAATTCAGTTCTCACTTCGCGGCAAAGCAAAAATACGTAAAAACTCGAAATATTTTCATTAAAAATTGTAAAATACAGAAAAACATAAAACACCAAATATTGTTCAAACAGTTAAAAAAAAGTTTTTACGATTAAAACTAGAATTTCTACGCAAAAGCAAGGAGGTAGGATTTTTCGGCGCACAAAACTGAAAGTTTACTTTTGGTCCCACTCGGCAAAAAGACATTGAAGGTGCAAAAACTGACTTCATTCACTATTCTGCTAAGTTTCAAATGTAAATAAACGGCGGTTCCTTAGAATTAACTAACCACTTAAAATTTTAAATTGTTGATAATTCTACGACCATTGCCTGCAAATTAGCTAAAGGCATAAAAACCTTAGCCGGAACGTAAAAACTACATAATTCAAAAACGATTGAATTATGTAGTTTTTAAAGCAAAAAATGCACATATAAGACTATACCAACATATAAGAATAAAAAAATCTTATGTGTACACCACACGACTTCCTTGTACGGAATATTAAATTATACGCATTTTTCTTGCATTTCATTTAAACTTATTGTACAGAATTAAATCTACTTCGTCGATAACGCATAAACCACAATAGTATAAATGCACTCTATAAAATTCGCTGTATTTGTTTACCATAGCAACACCCTAGCGTTATGCACAAAAATTATGTAAATCATCCGAAGAATTATCTAATCGTTGCCACATGTTATATTCAAATAATATAATAAATGTAAACCGATGTATAAAAGAAATTAAAAAAAAAAAAAAAAGAAAGAAAGAAAAGAAAAGAAACAATTTTTCACAGACAATTCAGTATTTCTCATTCAATTAATTCATATCTTCCTTTGCGACAAAGCAAAAATACATAAAAATTCAAAATATCTATATTAAAAATTATGAAGTAAATCTTAACCACTTATTTCCTCGAATAAATTCCAGAATGGATTAAACATGATTTAATTCCCAATAATAAAAGAAGACGTTATCTGTCTTATTGCGAAGCTTAGCTTTTATAGATTGGAAACAAATCCACTATTCTGCTAAGTTTCAAATGTAAACAAATATGGCCGCTATGTTAATAACAATTAGGCTTAGCCGCACTTAAACAACTTTTAAATTGTTGATAATTCTACAAATATTGCATGCAGATTTACTAAAGGCATAAAAACCTTAACCGAAAGATAGAGATAACATAATTCAATCATTTTTAAAGTAAAAAATGCACAATTTACAAGCATATAAGAACAAAGAAACTGAGCTCACTGAGCCGAGTAATAGAGTGGATATATATTTACGTATATTTATATACTTTTAGTATAGCCGATTGCAACCAAAACAGGAGGTGCACATCTACATGTTATACAAAATTTCAACGTTCTGAGGCTATTCGTTTTTGAGTTATGCGAGATACATATATGCATACGTACGTACGTCGTTATAAGCACTTTAAGTTTTATTAACGTTTATTGTATTTTAAACTTTTGCTATCTTCTCTTATTTTTTTCCTTTCTGGCCAGAATAAGCGCGAATAGATTTTGTTTATGCAAATGAGGTTGCAGTCTGTAGAAGTATTTAAGACATGGCTTTTAGCCAAGAGAAAAAAGGAAGCGAGAGATTTCTCGCTGCCTTTTCTACGCGTATACTTTTCATCGTCTGCATTTAAGACCAGAACTTAGCTCTCGCTGATATTTGAAGACATATTGTAGTTCTTTGCATTCCGCTTACGACATGTGTAGTGTTAAAAGGCCATACTCTCTATACAGCACTTTAGTTTGTAAGGTTCTACTGTCTATCTGTTGTGTAGAAACCGGAGAAATAGTGATTGCACCGAAGAAGGGTTAAAAATTCCCTTTATTAAACTCTTTAAATTATTTACAGCGCGTCAACTTGACGTTAACATACTACGCCTCTACTTGGGCGGTAACTAAAACAGTAGAATCAAAGTCAAAACTGGAGATATTCACAAGTAGTAGAATAAACTACAGGGCTCATACAATCCTGTATCCTACAGCGCGTAGATGAGTCTAGTATCAGCAAGGTGATAACTGTAAAGCCACCTCTAACCAGCAATAACTGCTGAGCGGAAGCTTGCGTACAAGCACGCACAGAGATTTCCCAGACTCTCTCTAACTTTGCCTACTGGAACGTCGACATTTAAACTTTTTCTCCCACTGGTAGAATTTGCATTTCTTACGCGCGCTACCAAATTTAAATATTCTGGCACTGACAATTAGGGGAATGAAGGCTTATAGGAAAGTAACTTAAAATTAAATTTAACTGGTTATTTAAAATAAATGTAAATCCCTACAAGTTCTATTTAGTTAAATTAATTTATTTCTTATTCTATACGTTTCCGACCATAAGTACTGCTCTCTGTATGCGGGAACGATGTGATAATAAAGGGTAAAATTTAACCTTCCTTATCTTTTTTTCTACACACGCATGAACATAGCTTTGAGTAAGTTCCCTGTTCTGACTTAGGACTCCAGTTATGTTTGCAAAATCAACTAGAATGAACAGTAGTCCTGACAAACATCGTTAAATTGCATTCGATAGCGGTCAAAATGGATATTTTCGTTGAAATATGATACCTGAAACTTTTCGCGATTACTATACTTCCTTTTTACTTCGTACAAGGAAGTAAAACTAAGCTCACCGAACCAGGTGACAGAGTGGGAATATATATGTTACTGTGAAAGACCGAAATTGGAGAATGTCGACTTTCACCGGAGAATGTCAACATTCACCAAATACGTCGGTGAAAAATCGAATATAACATTGCATTCTTGTACATTCGGACCCTCACCGGTGTATGTTACAATCACAGATATGCTCTGGTGTAGGTCGAAAAGAGAGGCGACTGGCTGTTTCCTATAAATGCAATCGTAAAAGCGAGGGCCTCTTGTGCAATTCAAAGTCTCATAATAGTTTAAGTTGTTGCAATGAATCGGATTTGAATAACATAATTTAGTAAGTTGTTTATTACTATTATTTTATTTTCTCATTTACTACGTACTGTATAATTAAGTAAGTTTTTTAACTTCTATTATTTTCCTTTCTCATTTGGAATGTATTGTGTGTTTTAAGTACTCGTGTGTTTTTTCGCGACTGAATGACGGAGAAGAAAATATAACATTCTCATATATTCAACATTCACCATTAGTACATGGTGAATGTCGACATTCACCGGTGTAAGTCAGAAATAAGAGTATTTGGAAAATATTTCGGGCATACACCAAGCGACTATGTGAATGTTGACATTCACCGGTTAAAGTCGACATTCTCCAGATTTCGGTGTTTCACCGTAACATATATATGATTAGTGCAGACAATTGAAACGAAATAGGAGGTTCATAACTGCATGTTATAGCATTCCCTTACACAAAATTTCAGCCGCTGTACGGCTGCTCTTTCTTGAGTTATGCAAGATACACACATGCGTACGTACGTACAGACGTCAAGAAAAAAATCTCTTCTGAATCAATTTTGAATTCATTTTGTAATCCTTTATGGCAAAAACAGTTCTCCATTCTGTCCGTACGTGCAGATGTCATGCAAAATCAAAATTGTTTCGAGAGAATTAGTTCGTTAGTTCAAATTGTTTCGAGAGAGGTTGAAACGGATCTTTTTGTTGCAGTATGATACCCGACATTTTTCGGGATTAAAATTCTTCCTGCACTTCGTACAAGGAGTGAAAATCAAAATATGACGGAACTTCCATGAGTTAATTCATAAAATAATTATTTACAGTTCAAAGCGATTTTTACTTATCTGCATAGCATTGGTCTCAAATTTCATGCGAGCCGAAGGCTAGTTCTAAAAACAGGCGACGCGTCACAACATTTTTTTTGCAAAAAAATTTAAAAACATTTTGAACGAAACCAAAAATAAATAATTACGATAATAATAATAATAATGAAGTTTTAAATTTCGCTTAGTGAATATATATGAAAGCATATATAAGCAATAATGATAATAACATAAAGGAAAATTTCAAGTTTATATTTATTTTCCACCAGAAGCCTAATGGCTTGTATTTACAAGAAGTTTCCATTGGTTATACTTCGTAATTCAAACGCACTTACGATTAAATATTAATTTTAAACTGACATTTATCATAGGTAATTTTAATACGTTGGATTAACCACTAAAAAGCGTACTTTTAACGTTAACCTAAACTGGAAATTTCAGAATATTCTATTCTACTGTCCATCGATAGGACATCCTACCTAAGTTCTTTGTTATTTATATAGATTAAATGAATTAAATTATTCCAATTATATATGTCTATTTATTGAGCGTTAGTAAAAAATTAAATTAATAAAGAATTAACGAAGGAAATTTTAAAGAAACTTTATGAAATAAATTAAAGAAGAAAAATTTAAAGAAAATTTATTAAATAAATTAATGAAGGGATTATGGAAGGGGTTGTTATCTTGGGATTCAAACACTAGCACATGTTTTCATTCTAGGAAATACTGTGTCGTCTGCCGTACATTCCAGCATCTCTGAGTGTAGATGGCAGCAGAGGTAAAAAGAATGACTTCTATTTGAGATTCATTTTTGTTCATCATATACTACTACTCTGAAGAAGGCTTTCAGGAGTATGGAAAGAAGCGTTTAGACATCTCTCAGGCTTCATCGCCGACATTTCTCATATATTTTGTAAACTAAAATAAAATCTTGAATTGTTATAGATAGTATTTTAGGTTTAACAGATTCCCCAAACCACTCTGCAAAAGTTCTTTGATAATACGAAGAAACGTGTTTTATTCTGTTTTGTTACATTTCCCGAGCCATGCTGCCTTTTTGTGCTTCGAACGATGTACACTGATATTTACACGAATTTGTACACTGATATTTAACGGAGTCAAATAGTCAATAATATATTCAGTAGTCCACAGATGTTACACATTAGACGTTGAAGGCTTACTATTGGTTTTTTGCTCGGCTGACTTCTGAAGTGAAACTCGGAACTTTAAAGGAGAGCTTTAAATGAGGCGGTTAATATCTAGAACGTTGATATCTCCACTTAGAACGTTGAACTCGTACTAGAACGTTGTTTCGAATAATAGGGGCTCGAATTCTTTGATGGTGGCATCTAGTTGGTTATAGTAGACATAAGATTCTTGAAGTAGTGCCAAGTCTACGGAGTGCTCTTGAAAGATTTGCACAATGTGAGTAGATGAAGGCTTAGATTTTCGCAGGTTGTACTGTAAGCATTTAGGAGAGTTTGAGTTATTTGAGATTGAAGCAATGCTCTAACGGTAGTGCTTATACTCTCTGTTGCAACTTTACACAGCGCTGTTTTGAACGTATGATAATGTCGTGAGTCCTCTTTATACTCTTTTTTCTGATACTTCTGTTACCATGATCGATTACTTTGACTCTAACTGTAGTGAGCTGGCGGCAAGCTCAATGGCATAAGTTCTTTGCTCTTGATTGGAATGTTAACAGTTGATGAATTTGTCTGCCTCTTGGTTTTATCTGAATGACAACCCGAGCACTGCACGCAGACAGGCGATGTTTTAAAGTTACTTCTTATATGGTCAATGCTCTAGCAGTTGTAACACCGTGTAACCTTTACATACATGCTTTGTTAGAAAACTTCCAGGACAACATTTTTTTTATTTCTGAGTTTGCAAGACTGAAAAAGAACAAATATTGTTTTTATGTTACCTGTTATATATTCTTACTTGACATGACCTTGGCCATGTTTACGCGCAAACTTACTAGGTGCCGGGCTGTGCTTAGCAACGCATTGTTCGGATTGCTGTCACATTCATTAAAGTGACACGATGGATACTGATTGTGAGCAAAGAGTGAACATTAAGTTCTGCGTTAAGCTCGGGAAAACACCTAATTAAACATGGAACATGATTAAGCAAGCATATGCAAGAAAGGAACTTTCAAGTAGTCGTGTTTCCAAGTGGCAGAAAAGGTTTCGTGAAGGCGGAGATTCAGTGCAAGACCGATCCCAGAGTTGATACCGATGTGTGGAGCATATAAGGCAGTTATTGCAAGAAGACCGTCGTGTAACTGTGCGTATGATATCAGAAGAAATGAATTTAAATCCTGATGTGTGTCGTAAGATTTTACGCGAAGATTTAGGGAAACGGAAACTTATGCAAGAACCGTCCCTCACTCACTAACAGATGAACAGAAAGAGGAAATACGAAGAATTTCTGCTGAGCTATTCGATAGAGCCAGACGTGATCCCACATTTGTGTCAAGATTATTGTGATGTTTTCTTGTTTCCTTGTGAAAAGCTGACTAAAAGGAAAGCTTCATCAAGATTATTGCAGACATTCAAAGGCCTGTGAAAAAGGAGCTTGCAAGCATCGCATTTGAAGATTTCCTTGCTTGCTTCCAAGACCTCCAGAAACGTTGGCAGCTGTGTATAGATAGCCAAGGAGACTACTTTGATAGCACCTAGGATCATTAATTGGTAAACGCAATTTTCTATTTTTTACGACCTTTGTCCTAAAAATTTTCTGACAAAGGATGTATTTTCGATATATGCAGGAATTAAAGCCTACATATAAGCAACACTCACAGCCAATTGCCTCATCATAATTTGGATTCAATTCGATGATCTATTTCTTCTTTCCGTTTGGCCTGTGAAATGGTGCTCTGAGGTGAATTGCATCTGAAGAGAGAGGTACAACGTTATTATTGAACGCCTGTCTTGTGCTTGCAAGTAATCCATGACTCCAAAATTTTAATCTGCTCATTTAGTGACTTTCGTTCCCATATCAGGAATTCCTCTTTCAGATTTGCCTTTTCTTCAATAATCTTTTAATAAAGGTAGTTCAAATGGCCTCTGATTTTGCAGCGAACTAAGAGTCCGTTTGTGGGAGTAGAGAAGATTTGTTGTATTGGAATCATAAACTTTTCGCTTTCAAATTCTTTGGCCGGTTGCAGCTGAATGCTATTGGGTGGAAGATCTGTGTCTTTTACCGTGATAGTGATTACATGCTTTGACAGATTTGAGTTCTTTCTCTTTGCTACCAAGGTGAATAGAGTCTCGTCTTTTTCATGAAATGAAGGATTGGTATCTATGCGCTTGAAGATGAAATCTACTGTTGAAGGAGGTAAATGATTGCATGTTATTGGTGTCTGGCTCAAAGAGTCTTCTGTTCTAGTTTTAAACGTGATAGTGAAATAGTGCACTTTAAATTTGTACTGGCTGAACGTTAAAAATGTCCATTTTATGAACAAGCTTTGAGGCGTTGTGACCACTCTGAGTTGCGTAATGTTTTATAAATTAACTACCAGTTACCGTATTATTTTGCATGGACTTTCACTTCTGTTTTCATCGTCTTCCAACAGGATGCAAATCAGCATTTAAGAGCAAACAGAGGCTTTCAAAGATCACTGAAGAAAGGAAAATTTCAAACAGCAATTCCTGATCCGTGAACGAAAGCCACTAAAGGAACTTAGAATATTTTAAGTCATGGATTATTTGCAAGCAGAAAACCTTACACTGGCGTTCAATAATTACGCTGTAGCTCCCTCTTTAGATGCATTTCTTCCCATAACACTATTTCATAGGCTAAACGGAAAGTGAAAAGTGG
Source organism: Stegodyphus mimosarum (assembly GCA_000611955.2). Taxonomy (NCBI): domain Eukaryota; kingdom Metazoa; phylum Arthropoda; class Arachnida; order Araneae; family Eresidae; genus Stegodyphus; species Stegodyphus mimosarum. Next base: position 128,126 of record KK115854.1, on the reverse strand, counting down.
GTCATCGAACTTAATCCAAATTATTCTGAGGCAAATGGTTGTGAGGGTCCCTATGTATAGGCTTTAACTCCCGCATATATCTGAAATATGTAAGCACGGTGTCGCAACTTCCAGAGCATTGGCCGAATAAGGTATAACTGTCAGATAAATCATGCCAAATGCATCAACTGTTTGCCCTGAAATGAAGAGAAAAGAGCTTCTTATGCCACTGATCATGCAGTCAACTTACTACATTGTCATACGTTCAAAACAGTGCTATGTTCTATGCAAAACTGCAACAGAGAGTATAAGCACTACAGAATAACAATTATTGCAATACCTCAATCTTAAGTAACTCAGATTCTCTTAAATTCTTACAGCGTAACCTGCGAAAATCGAAGTCCGCAACTACTCACACTGTCCAAGTTCAGTTCAAGAGTTAAAAGAGAGAACCTTTAGCAGGCATCGCTGGCCATTTAACTCCGCCACAACTTCTTGCTTCTAATTTGAATTGCTTAATCGCCTTCAGCCATTATTGTTTCGTGAAAGTCTTAAAACCTGAGCCAAAGTTTACGCATGTGTGCGTTTCTCTGTGATTAATATTTTAATTTGACTTGAATTATTGTGCTGAACTTTCAGCTAGCTGCGGACAGTTGATTGTTTTAGCAAGTTGAGGAGACTTGATGTTAATGTTCTAGCTTGTGTAACCGTCTTGACATGTCAGTGAAAGATTTACTAGTTGATGCTTAAAATAATGTGAAACTCAACAGAAAGATGTATAGATTTCGTACTTTTTATATATAGCATTTCGTTTGTGGTATTCTGTCGTGCACTGCATTTATTGACGTAACCTCCTTTCCCTCGTGCTTTTTTCCCTTGATTTTTCAGCATAAGATTCTGAAACTTTTCTATATTATAATTTTTTTTTGTATATTATTTTTCAGGATAATATTTTCCACATTATTTTTCAACACAAGATTCTGAAATTTTCCATATTGTATTTTTTTTCCATATTATGTTTCAGTATAATATTTTCCGTATTATTTTGTAGCACAAGATTATGAAAATTTTCCATGTTTATTATTTCCCGTTCCTTCAAGGCGTTCAGAAAGCAAGCTCCCTTAAATTCTAAAATAGATTCATCCACGTAGTAATTGTTTTCGTCTTACGAAGTGATTTTTTTGTAGATTTTCAGTGCATGGGCTGTAACTGATGAAGCAACAACAGTGAAGATTTCAAGAAAATTGCGATAACAAATTGATTCTGAAGATCATTGCAAGGTGCGGTGACAGAGTGAATAGTGACGAAGACAATGACAATAGTGGTGACGGCGACGACAGGCTAGCTGTAGCGGACGACACCGACAGCAGTTTCAGCAGCATTAAATGATATGAGACCTAGGGAGCAGCAGAGGACAACAATAAAAGATGATGAGATTCAAGATATAGGTTTGGTTTCTTTTATTTGATTACGGTAAGCATTCGAGGGTTATGTACCAAAAGTGAGGGATGCCTTCCTGGAAGACTTTCGAGGGGAAACTGGCTCGTATCCACTGTGCACATACGGAAAACCACGAGCAGCCAGCTCATTTGCCGGGATTCCATTCTCGGTCCGAACTACCAGTGTTTAGCGATCTTACCTTTCGGACGCTGGCGGGCTTTTTAAGATACAGGAAGTGGAAATGAAGATACAGTATTAGATATTATTAATATTACTACGTAATTATGTAATAGAATTCTTTTAATGAAATAAATTGCGATACTTTATCTATTAATACTTTTCATTGGTTGTAACTGTAGTTACCGTCCTTACTGTAACCGGTAGTTACTGTAACCGCATCCCTCGGTAATACAGTTATTAGCGTAATATTTCCCTCTCGATTTTCGTAGGAAAAATTTAATAAAAAATGGGGGGATAGCGAGTAAATATGGAATATACGTTTTATCTTTCAAGACTCGTCATTGTTTCCTGGGTAGAAGCAATAGAAAATTTTCGAATTTGAGAACTAAATAACATATCCCCGCACTTGGAAATTTTCACTGACACGTTTAACAAAAAGAGTGGGCATAACTCGAGCATATGCTGTGGTTGCAGAAAACATCATAAAAAGTGCTGTCTAGTCATACAGATATTCCTAATGAGTTTTTCTGTTTTGAGGGCATATTCTATTGCTTTACAAGTAGAAAAGTTTATGCTGTGGGGTACATATCAAAAGAAGTGTGCCACAACTTAGTTGCTTGGTGACGATAAGGCATTAACCTCGATTTGACGAGAAAGTTGTGTATCATAAATTTCCAAGATTTCGACTCAGTACTACTGCAGAACGAAACAAAGAAAGAGTAATAATTAGTTTGTGTTGCTATAGAAATCGGGGAGGGTGAGTTTCTTGTGACACACGTTGTTGCACACGATACACGAATTCAAGGGCGTATTTGAGTGCATGGTTGTCCCGAAAACACGAAAAAAAGAAAGAATTGCTTCCAATCTTATACACAGACATTTATGTCGTTGTAATTCATTCTTCCGGAGACCTGCATAAAATTTTTTTTTCTCTTATACGAACCAGTTACCACGTTTTACAAGAAAAACCTTGCATTATAAAGAAACATCTCATTGTGAGTAATAACGCAAACAGAAGTGGATTCGTGAAAACGGTATTCCCCAACTTTTGCTATGACGAGACAAGATATATTTATCGAATGTTTTCATACTTTTCAAAATGCTGTTACCCCTTCTACCCGTTCCTTTTGCAACTGCCAGAAAGAAGCTTTTACAACCTTAAATATGGATAAAGTCGAATTTAAGGAATGTAACATTAATTAAAGACATTTCTCTCTATCCATTATTTGGTTTTCGCACACTTTTTAGACGATTTTTCTTTGCTATGAAAAATATCGTCTGCTTGGAATTTTTTTTTTAACCTGCAACTCTATTTTTGAAATATAAATTATCGTCTGCTACTTGACAGTTTTGTTTTCATGCAAAATGGCGCTTTTAAACAAGCATTGGACGGAAGGCTATCCGAAGAAAATTATTCGTATATAGTTATTAGATAAAGCTGTGAAAGCCATGTTTTTTCGATCTAAAGCCATGACTGGTAATATAGTCAACGAAAAAAGAAAAAAAAAAACCAAAGTTTCTCTTCAAGTGGAAAAACTGTTTCAAACACATATCCAAGCAAAAAATGGAATGTGTCGAATGTTGCAAAAGTAAGATCTGCAGTGTTAATAGAAAATCCTCGAAGGACAGTTGCAAAATGATTAAAATGCTCAGTATCAACTATAAGCAAAGTGATTAACGTTGATTTGAATCTTAAAAAGGCGGGAAAAAGAAAATTTGCATCATCTTTCTTCACGCTGTAGAACGCGCTGCAGGACTAGCTTTCTTCAGAACGTAGAACGCGCTGCAGAATTTTTTATAAGCATTTATCCCGACAAAAATGGAAACATGTTATCACATATAGATGAATCTTGGGTGAATTTAAATGACTGAGATCCATTTATTATCATCAAGGAGGAGAAAAATAAAATCTTATGACATGGTTCAAAGAATCTAAGAAAGTTTTTCAAAGGGATTTATGGTTGTTGCTAGTTTTTCGTATAACGGTAAATTAAAAATAAAGATAATAAAGAAAAATGTTAAGATCAGCTTTGCATATCATCAGGAATATATTTTTATCCGAGATTTGTAAGTATGAAATGCCTTCTGTTTACCCAGACTGCCATCAACCGGTAGAACTGCGTCAAGAAGAAGCAAGCAGCCACACGTCAAAATTCACTGTTAATATCCTAGAAAAAATGGAACAAGAAACGGATATCAAGACTATATCCTTCACTTATATATCTATTACATTTCAGGATTTTTGCGCTTTCGGACTTTTAAAAAGCGGATTGTCCAAACGTCGACCTACAATCCTCCTTCTACTTTGGAAAGCTGCTGAGGAAACAGATAAAATACCTCTTTTGATACTACAAAAGGCTCTATTGTTTTGGAAATTACTTTGTAGAAAGATTATGAAGAATAAGGCTCATCAAACAGAACGTTTAAAACACAAAAATTTTAGATAAAATATTTCCGTAAATACAACGAATATTGTCTAAACAATGTGCAAACAACCTCTGTAGAATCAACCATCTACAGATTTTTTCTTCGGAAATAGCATGAGCCAAAATCTTTTAAAAAGTCTTCCACAAAAAAATCTTCCGTAAACAGAGGATATTTAATTTCTTGTAGTACTTAAAATTTTCTTAGCAAGCTACAAAAGCTACAAAAATATTAAGTGCAGCAAACACTTCCGGCGGAGAACAATCTAAAATATAACCGTAAAGATTAAATAAACTATAAATGATTCTAGCTGCATTAGCATCCCCATTTGGATTGAAAAACATCTAATGACGCATAAAATGTGCGAGCGCTCCTGCTGGAGGGTTACTGAATCTTTTCCAATTTTGTTTTATTTTTATATATTTATAAAGAATAATTTTGAATTATCTTCTGCAATTTTTGCTTACTTGTACGAAGTAAAGGAGGTATTATAATCTCGAAACATTTCGGGTACCATATTTCAACGAAAATATCCATTTCGGCCTCTCTCGAATCCATTTGAAGGATGTTTTTTGCTCGAAATCTGCACGTACGGACAGAATAAAGAACTCTTTTCTCCAAAAATAGAATTGTAAAAGGGATTTAAAATGTATTCAGGAGAAATATTTTCGTAACATCTGTACGTGCGTACGTACGTATCTCGCATAACTCAAAAGCGAGTAGCCGTAGAACGGTGAAATTTTGTATATGAGACTGCTGTAACTTCTATTCGTGCACCTCCTTTTCTCTTTGTAATCAGCCGCAGCGAAGTAGGTATCTTACATCTAACATATGTAAGATAAAAAATATGCAAATCAAAATTATAATTTAAATTAGCAATACTCGTTAATTCCTCTTGTCTATTCTGAAAATCGTAATAACTTTTCTGGATTGCGTGATTTCTAGATAAATCCATCTGGTATGGCTTGCGTAGCGCTGATGACGTAGTTAATTTGGAAACTAAACTCAAAATTTTGAAAACTGAAATCTTTGTAAACTAAACCAAAACCCTCTCTTGGTGAGCTTCCATTTTGGATAATTGCGCATTTTAGATTTAGCTCTCTTGCACGCAAGACGCTACTTTGTTCGCTGATGTGTCGCTTAAACTCTGCTAACTATTGTCCATGGTTTTAAAAATATAATCTATATAAAATTATGGAGTGTATAGCGCACCCACATTGATGATGTTGAACGAAAAAGAATATGTGTCTTAAGAATTAGTTATCAAGGAATAAAATTATGTGTGGAAATTACGGCTACGTCTGTCTTTGACTGTCATCTTTCTAATTACGCAGTAAAACCTCTCCAAGTTATGACGCAAAAAATCATCGCTAATCCGTTTCTCCAAGTCATCCTATTACAAATATATATATATATATCCACTCTGCTACCCGGCTCCTTATATGTTGGTAAATTGCACATTTTTTTTTCTTTAAAAGTTATTCAATTATGTTATTATTTTGTTCCGGTTAAGATTTTTATCACTTTAATTAATGTGCATGCAATCGTTGTAGAATTATCAACGATTTAAAGTTTAAGTGGTGCTAGGCCTAACGAGATCGCTATTTGTTTCAATTTGAAACTCTTACCAGAATAGTAAATTAAGTCGGTTGGTGCACCAATTTCAGTGTTGTTTTTGCTCAATGTGACCAAAAGTTTCAATTCTGTGCACTGAAAAAGTTTCTCCCTGACCTCTGACCGAATTGCTTGTTTTTGCGTAGAAACTCTAATTTTAGTTGTAAAAATTGCTTTTTTAAGTGTATTCGGTGCTTTAGGTGTCTCTGTATTCTACAATTTTTAATGACGATGTTTCGAACTTTTATGTACACTCACGTTTGTGAAAATTGCAACACCATGAAGGACTTACGCGAGTGAGCTGAAATTTTCAGGAAATGCAAAGTAGCGCATGATATGCAAATGATTAGAATTGCAAATCCGTAGCGCATGCGTATGCTGAACAGCGCCCTCTGAACGGCTGATGGATCCGAATAAATAGACGGCTGTAGCGAGGCGTATATGGTTATCGGTGGTTATCTGCTAGTGGTAAACGTTAACTCAATCTGTACTTATGCCTCGTCGACGAAAGAGAGCGAGATTTGAACAACTTACAGAGTTTGAACGA
>KK115854.1:90208-121082 GCA_000611955.2 Stegodyphus mimosarum | reverse complement strand
GGCGCGTGGTGGCCACACAAAATACTGATTCTGATCTCTTGTTCTTGTTTGTTTGCTTTGAACATTTAATCATTTATTTGTACCACTACCACTCAACTGTGTATTAAATTGCATTCAATTATGACGATTCCTTCTTGGTGTTGCAATTTTCACAAACGTGAGTGTATTTTTGGCTTGCCGCGAATTGAGATATATATTGATTGAATGAGACATGTGTCTCTAATGAAATAAGTTTAAATAAAATGCAGCGAATAGGCCACGCAAGCACCTGCTCTTTTTGTTCTAATAGTAATAAATAAAAGAAACTTGATTATGAACTAAAGAGGCAAACTCTCTGCCTGCACCTTGATGCAAATTGGCTACTGTTCGAAATGACAGAAACCTTAATAAGGGTGCCCATGTTTGTTCACCGTTATGCAGATAGCTTTCCAACTTGGAAAAAGCAGTCCTAAAAGGTGCGGCCACTTTTATGTACGGCACCGCGTGAGTAGAATTTGCATTTGCATTGATAATCAGAGATAAATAAAAACCCCACTTGCATAACAACCCGGGATAAATGTGAAAACACCTTCGTGAGGACTTTTTTTTTGGGGGGGGAAGGTAGAAAACTGCTTCAGCAGAAAGGTGAACGCACCTTTATGAGGGCTTGTTTTTCCAAGTTAGAAGCTGCATAAAGGTGAGGTCACCCTTACGCTAAGACACTTTTTATGAAGGTTTTTCTCTTTTCGAATAATGGCCGACTTGCCATTTGTAAAAGTGCCAGCACCTTTATAATTATGGGCAATTCAACACGCAATTATATATTTTCAGCGCTCTCAGAGAGTGTTAGATTCAGGTGTCAGATTCCGAACGTGAAGGTGCGCAGTCCCCTCGCTCTGTGTTAAGTGTTTGCTGATCTATTAGCGACATCGATTGCCTTGTATCTCGCTCTCAAAAGGTTGGATTCCTGAACTCTGGTTCTGAGTTTTCAGAAAAAAGACCTTGTATGGGATACGGGAGTTTTGATTTCTGATTTTATCTACAACCTGCTGTATTGCTTAGTACACATCGATCGTTTATTTGGTGAATTAATTTGCCTGATCTCATCTGACTGCTGATATGGGTTTGACTCATAAAATGCCTGGCACAATTCTACAGACTCAGGACACTAAAGAAATCTTCTGCTCTGAACCCATTGATTGAAATGGTCTTCCGAATTATTTCCAAGGTGATATGTTTAAGAGGAAGATGGTACTGACCTCAAATCTCCACCAAACGACAAGACACTGATTACTGCTCCTGATTGCCATAAAAACAAGTAAGGGAGGACCTGGACATGAATCACATCAGAAATAAGAGGCCTTTAAGCCCTACTATGCCATGCCCTGCAATAGATTTGCTGCTCTCAGTTGATGAAAAGAAAAATGAAAAACTGTTAAACTCACAGCAATCTCCCAGGATGTTATTTCATACGGGTCGCAGTCCAAAACGCAGGAAGGAAGTCGCAACTCGCTAAGGAAGCTGACGTCACGGCCAATTCGGAAACTACTCCCGAAGTAACGTCATGTGCGACCAATGAGAACGATCCCACCGGCGACCAAGACTCTCACGTGAGACTGGATTTCAGTATCCGAAACATAGTTCAAAATCCCACCGATTGTGATTAAGGGTACAACATTAAAATGGCAAGAACTAAACATACTGCTTGAGGACTCTGAACTGGGGGACTTTAAAGCAAAAATGAAAGCTGATTTCCAGTTTAAAATCAAAGTTTTTCTCCTGAGACTTGCACAGGAAAATCACTAAGCTCCTAGATGATCGTAAGATTAACTACTATACTCACATGCAACTCGACGAAAAACTGTTGAAGGTAGTTATAAGAGGCATCCTCTCGTACATAGACCTTCAAGAAATTGGAGAAACATCGCCCTGGATTTTCTAATCATCAGCGTAGTGCAGCTTACAAGAAGACGAGGCCCGGATATCCAAAAGATGCCCCTCTTCCCGGTAACCATGAATCAATCTCATTTTAAATCTCCTTTTCGCCAGTTATTATTGCGCTATGAAACGTGCAAAATCTTACTACAAAACTTGAGGACTTTCTACATGTGCACGACATAGATGTGTGTCTTGACCCAGAAACACACACCGTGCCCAGAAATAGACTGTTTATTTCCAATTAACAACTCTTACCTATGCGATCGTCTACGACATAGAGGTGGCAGAGTTATAATATATATTAAACGTACTATTAATTCATGCGTCTTCATGACTCATGGGCTTCGAGACTGTATGCTGAACGTGAAATACTTGATTCTGTGCCTTTTACAACCCACCCTACAACAAAATAAAAAATCCGACCGGATTTCTTTCTTAAAAATCACATCCCTATTTTCATCGGTGGGGATTTTAAATCTAAACTTGTGGACTGGGGCTGTAATTTCACCAACTCAAATAGACACGTGATACAAAAATATGTGGAGAATGAACCAATTTACAAGCTTGTACCTAACGAAGCTACATATCGCCCAAACATAGTCAACAGGAGACCGGATATCTTGGATAACATTGCTCTTGCATAACATTGCTACCTTTTGATGTTGGGAACCTACGTACGCAGGTTGATATAGAGTACGCTGCACAAATTTTTACCGAGAAAATTCAGGATTTTCTGCATCAGGCATCTACTCCTTGTCAAAAATTCCTATGCTCACGGACAACTCCGCGTGCACATTCGTAACTTCATCACTCAACGTAACAGATTACGCAAGGAATTCACCAGAACCGGGGATCCTGACACCAAAACTTAAATAAACAGGCTTACAAGGAAAATTAATAGCCTTATTGCAGAACATCGCAATGAAAACTGGTGTGCTAAGATCGATAACCTTAATTTGCCGAACTTCTTCAGAAAATTGAAAAATCCCAAGACCAGCTCTCCTCCAATCAGGAAGTTAGGAGGATTTGCATATACCAATCAGGAAAAGGTTGAAGCTTTTGCTAGTTACCTGACCCAATAGTTTACACCAAATGATTTTCCAACAGATAAGGACTCTGAAACTCACACTATAAACGCAGTACAGGAATGGATAACCACACCACCTCCCAGGAATACCATCCAGCTTACCACCCCAAGAGAAATCACAAACTTCTCTTCCCGGGACTAAGGTGCATTCATTGTTCCAAAAAAATTTTAATTTTGTTTTATCAAATCTTTAAAAACTATGCTTGAAACAGGAATTCAAGTTCATTGAATTTAATTAGAACAAATACGGTAGATGTAACGCGAAAATTCAACCGTACTGTTGTCTGGATTGCTAAATGCCATGGGAGCATAAATAAGGTAAATTTCCAGTTATTCTTTACATGTAGAATTTCAATTATTCGGACTCCAGATACTCGAAAATCCACTAACCGGACTGTTTGTTCTTCTTTCCAAGCTAAATAATTATTAAAATAAATCTAAAATAGTTATAGATACATTGCAATAAATATCAAGTACTTCTCAAAAAGCTTTAACTTTCAGTGCAGTTTAAAATATAAATGCGGTTGTTTATTTCTTACTTACTATAATAACCAGAAGTTCAAGTCAAAAAGTCAGTTGCACTGCCTAAGAAAACAAAACAGGAGCAAAATTTTACAATAACTTTATTTATATCTTAAAGTTCCATTCAAAATCTACTTTTCAACGTAATTATCTCCGTTATTTAAGCATTTGTCGAGGCGTGGTACAAGTTTTTCGATGCCTTCTGCAAAGAAATCCCGTCCAATGTCCAATAACCATTGTTGGGCTGCAGCTTTCACTTCGGCATCCGAATGGTACATTCGCTTTGAAAGTTCTCGTTTCATGGGACCAAACACATGGAAGCCAGGAGGTGAAAGGTCTGGGCTATAAGGAGGGTGATTCTACACTTCCCACCTAAACATTTTCAGGAGGTCACACGTTTGTTTTGCTGCATGCGGTGTTGCATTGCCATGCAGGAGCACATGTTGCACCATTTCGGGATAGCTTGACGTGACATAGCATTTTCACCAGACACTTCATACAACTGTCCATAAATTTCAGTGCAGTTGCACCTTTTTGCCCACAAAAAACGAATCACTGCACGCATTTCCAATTTGGACGCTATTTGCAGCTGTCCAGACATGTTTGCGATTAATTATCAGAAAAACTAAACTTGTCTCGGGAAAACCGCTACGTCACGCGATAAAGGTACATGTCTGAAGTGTTGCCACACAGTGTCATCCAAATAGTCTTAGACGGAACATATTTACGCAGTAGTGCAACAAACTTTCTGACTGACCTATGTATTTTAAAAATTCTTTGCACATAATTCTGCTAGTAGTCTTTAAAAACCGCAGCTTTTAAAACATTATTTTCATAATCCGTATTATACAGGTTACAAAACAATCATATTTTCATATACAATATCAGCCTGTTTTTAAATATAATTTTTTTCGGGGGGGGAGGCTTGGGATTTTATTTTTAGCTTTTCGGTGGATTCAATTTGTCTGTTGGATTATCGCAGTAGTTTACCGATAAAAATGTCTGACATTTAAAAAATGAGGGTTTCCACGCTGGGCCTCATTTTCTAAGGGGCAAAGGCGGCACGTGCCCCGCCATTACTTTTAAGTTGGCCCTTGTATCCTTCTGTAGTATTTAAAATGAATAAAATTTTATATGTTTTTTCCGTTTCTAGATTTTAAGGGGACTTGGTGCCTCCAAATCGATGAAATTACAGGTTTTTCAATTTTTTTATAAAAAATACCTTATTACCCTTACTATACTGAAGAGAATAATAAGCTCAAAGCTAAGAATTTCCTTTCATGCATCTTAAAAATTAAAATAAACTTTATTAATTATGTTAGATAATGTATCTATGCATGAAGTTTATTTTTCTCGCAGTGGATTTTTATTTAAGCCTTTTTCTATGATTTGAAGGTTATGAGGAAATAATGTCAACCGATCTTATCCTAAGACTTTCCGCTTGCCATCAAAATTTCTTTTTGGTATCACAAAACAGTCGTAAATTACTTTAATAGAGATACACGGTGGCAGTCCAGTTGTTGTAATATGATTGGTCTTTCAATGATAACAAAAGATTCGATTTATGTTGGCACACGAATGAGGACTTATTGTTAGTGGCATAACAATTTATTTTCTTTTCTAAGGATCTAAAGTATTTCAGGAAGACTTTTATAGCGGAGGATTTAGCAGTAGCTATTTTTATTCTTCCGAAGTTTAATATTTTCTATGCTTCTTGAGAAGAAAATGTACATAAAACTTTCTTCAAAACATTTTCACTCTTAAGCTCGACCTATACACAATGCCGGAAGGAAAAAAAAAAAAAAACTAATGCGGACACCACATGACTTCCTTGTACGGAATACTAAATTGTAAGTATTTTTTGCTGCAATTCGTTTTAACTTATTTCCTCGAATTTCATTAGAGATATATTTCTCATTCAATTAATTCAGTTCTCACTTCGCGGAAAGGTAAAAATACATAAAAACTCAAAACATCTTCATTTAAAATTGTAAAATACAGAAAAACACAAAACACCAAAACAGTTAAAAGAATTAAAAAAGCAATTTTTACAGTTAAAGTTTCTACGCAAAAACAAGCTATTCGGCCAAGAAAGCAGATTTTTCGAGGCACAAAACTAAAAGTTTCCTTTTGGTCCCACTCAGCAAAAAGACACTGAAGGCGTAGAAACTGACTTAATTTGTTGTGGACGGTATGCTGATTCAATGTATGGGATAATTTAATAACGTAAATGATAATTCCAAAATGGATTAAGCATGATTTAATTCGCCATACTAAAAGAAAACGTTATCTTTGTTGTAGCGAAGCTTAGTTTCCTTAGATTGGCAACAAATCCGCTATTCTGCTAAGTTTCAAATGTAAACAAATATGGCTGCTATGGTAAAAAAAAATTAGGCTTAGACGCACTTAAACAACTTTTAAATTGTTGATAATTCTACAACTATAACATGCAGGTTAACTAAAGGCATAAAAACATTAACCGGAAGATAAGAACAAAAGAATTCAATCATTTTTAAAGCAAAAGATGCAGAATTTACCAACATATAAGAATAAAAAAACTGAGCTCACGGAGCCGAGTAACAGAGTGAGTACATATATGTATACCGATATGTACCTATACTCATCAGAAGCATATATATACTTTTGGTGCCGCCGACTACAACCAAAACCGGAGGTTCACAACTACATGTTATAGCACTTCTATATGCAAAATTTCAACGTTCTGAGGCTACTCGTTTCTGAGTTGAATGAAATATATACACACTTACGTACGTACATGCAGACGTCGCTAAAAAGATTTTCTGAACCCATTTGAATCAATTTTATAATGCTTTTGGGGGAGAAAAAGAGTCCTTTATTCCTTACGTACGGATGTCGCGCAAAAAAATCTTTAAATTGCTCTCGATAGAGGTCAAAATGGATATTTTCTTTGAAATATGATACTCAGAATTTTTCGTGACTACAGTTTCTTTACTTCGTACAAGGAAGTAAACAACTACATTCTGTGCTTGTTATGCTTTGATGCTCTGCCAGAATTTCCGGAAAAATTTTCTTAATGCAACAGAGCACATATATTTTAAAAGGTAATAAGCTTCTGCTATTGTTCTGTACTTCAATGTTTCTTCTGTGATTAGTAATGTACTGTGACATTTAAAAGTACAGGTAGTCATAAAAATACTTCACCAATATATGAGCCGATAGCTACCTACCTATACCCGCTCAACCAATCACAGTGGGATTTCAGATATTGTTATTTGAAGGTATGCGCTGGAGATTATAATGATTTAAAACAATAGAGCTCTCACCTTTACTTTTGCAATGGAAAACGTGTTGAGATTTTCGAATAGAAGCACCCACTTTTTTTCTGCGCAGATTCATCCACGCACTAATAAAAAGCGTTGTAAAAGACCAAAGAAAACACAACAGAGCAGACGGGGAAAAACTTTTCAGAATTACAAGTTTTCAATGTGCCCACCTTCGCAGGGGATAACGTATTGCATGCGCCAGATTCTTGACGATAATGACGAAAGTAATATCGCAGGAGAAATCTGTATAACTTAGCATTTTATGGTATCTTTCAGTTCTGACAAGTCTCGTGGATTTGATGCGTACACATTAAATTGCAGATTACTCCAGAACCAGAAATCCATCGGAGTGAGGTCAAGGGATCACGCTGGCCACGAAACTACAAAGTTACGGGAAATGACTCTACGTTGAAATGTAGTACACTTTCAGAACTTGTAATTCCAAAAAATTTCTTTTTTGCCTCTTTTCTCTTGTGTTGTCATTTGTCCCTTACAATGCTTTCCTTTGCAAATATTTCATTCTGGCAATTTTCCTCGTACGTGTATCGCTCAAATGGCATTTATGGTTTTTCAGTACACTGATCAATTTACGCAGATAAAAGGTCGTTGTTGCCAAAGTGCTAAAGTTAAATAATTCAAAATTCTTAACAGATATGAAGTGGAAAACGCGTAGAATAGAGATGATAAGTGACCAATGCCCTTGCCGAGACTCGAGCCTGGACCTCTCGAATAAGCGCCGAGTGTGCTAACCGTTAGACCACAAAAGCATGCAGAAAGGAAGAAAAAAATACCTTATATACTCCCCCTTTTAAATTCCGATTGGGGATTAGGGGACCCAAATGCCAAGTACTGGTGAAGAACTATCATCCAGCACCTTCTTTAGTTCAGGCGCCACTGCAGATTCATTAGGAGTTTCGAAGCAGCAGAGATGATAAATGACCAATGCCCTTGCCGGGACTCGAACCTGGACCTTTCAGATACGCGCCTCGTGCGCTACCGTTACACCACATGCAGAAAGGATACCGTTACACCACATGCACAAGGCATGCAGGAAGGAGGGAAAAAATATCTTATAAGTGTAAAGATGAAAGCAGATGTCAACAGCTGGGAAGCGAATTATCGCTATGTTTAAAAGCAATTATGTTTTAAATTTTTTAAAGTTAGATAAAAGTTTAAATAAACCTTTTTATTTAAACAGAACTTAGAACATCAGTGCACTTTCTTCGGCCAACAAAATCAACCACAGCTGGTGGTAATGCAATTAAAGGAACAGTAAATTTTAATTTAAAAGGTGGAATAGCAGTCAAAAACTACACTTTTTACTTTAAATTTTACTTTAAAAAACTTCACTTTTTACTTTATACTTCAAATTTTACTCTAAGCTGTCTCAATAATTTTAACCGGCATATCAAATTCAAATGTCGGAAGGGATAACGCAAAGTTGAATGATTACAACTTAATAGAGGTGACAGGAACTAAACGTAGAAAGAGGAACGCGCTCTACTTGACAATCCAAAAGCTTCACTTTAAATACTAGCTAACTGATTTGCATGGAGGAAACGGAAAGGAGAAGTTATAGTAAAGGTTGAAATTATAAATAACTGGTTAATTTAAATAATAACTTTACAATCAATCAGAGATGCAGTTACAGTTCTTCTTCTGGCTGCTTGGGCTACAAAATGATCAGCATGAAGTATTACAACCTGTAGGGGATTTGACATTGCTCTTATATTCTTTTATTCTTTGAGATCATGATTCCGTCGCACTTGGATGGCTCTACGATTAATCTTCTTAATCGTCCTGATTTTCATAGCAAAGCAAGCGTATTTTTGGTGGACCGTTGTCTTAGTAAATAGAATAGATAACTGCTGGGAAACCTCGTGCCTTAATTAAAACATAGATGCGATATCTGGTGAGACATTTTCGAAATCAAAGTGTATGTGTATACGGTGATAGTCGAAGCTCCATCGCTTTAAAACTAAGCATTTAATTTTTGAAAACAATCAGTCATATTTAGTCATATTTTTCAGTTACATAAAAGCATTTCTTAGTTGAGATTATTATCCTTATCAGACTACATTTCATGTTCTAATAATACGTTTTTAATGGTACAATAAAAAAATTACTTTATCAACTTACGGAGGGCAATATCTGTAAGCATTTCAATTTAGTTTGCATAAACAAAGTTAATGTCTGTAAGAGTTCAAAATAGAAAGGATTATAGTTATTGCCACTCTTCAAGCTGAACAATTTTAGTTATCAACTGCATCCAAAATATCAGCATGACAAAATTATAATACTAATTGAAAACTTTTTGTTAAGTATTACAAACTACAGTCACGCAGAAAATCATGCATTTTTTTAATTAATGTTTTATACAAATATTTATAGACTTTTAGAACAGTTTCAATAAAGAATTAATATATATATACACTCACGTTTGTGAAAATTGCAACACCATGAAGGACTTACGCGAGTGAGCTGAAATTTTCAGGAAATGCAAAGTAGCGCATGATATGCAAATGATTAGAATTGCAAATCCGTAGCGCATGCGTATGCTGAGCAGCGCCCTCTGAACGGCTGATGGATCCGAATAAATAAACGGCTGTAGCGAGGCGTGTATGGTTATCGGTGGTTATCTGCTAGTGGTAAACGTTAACTCAATCTGTACTTATGCCTCGTCGACGAAAGAGAGCGAGATTTGAACAACTTACAGAGTTTGAACGAGGGAGAATCATCGGCCTTCGTGAAGCTGGATTGTCGTATCGTGCAGTAGCCTCTCGTGTGCAGCGTAACAGCAGCACAGTGATGCGCGTTTGGAAGCAGTGGACGGACGAGTGTCGGACAACTCGGAAATCCGGGAGTGGACCCCGAAATGTGACGTCAGCTCGCGATGATAGACACCTGGTCCGCATGGCGCGGACGGACCGTACAGCTTCCTCTAGACAATTGGCAGCACTGTGGTCAATAGCTACAGGTGTTTCATTGTGTGCTTCATCAATTCGTAGACGTCTGCTGCAGTGTGGACTGCGCGCACGGACTCCTTTATACAGGATCCCCCTAACGCACGACCATCGCCGCCTGCGGCTACAATGGGCCAATCAGCATAGAGACTGGCGTGCTGATTGGCAGCATGTCGTGTTTTCTGACGAATCCCGCTTTAATTTGTGGTACCATGATGGCCGCATTCGTGTCAGACGCTATGCCGGTGAACGCCACCTTCCGGAGTGCATTATCGAACGCCACAGTGGACGAACACCCGGAGTTATGGTCTGGGGCGCCATAGCATATCATAGACGATCTCAATTGCTACGAATTGTGGGCAATCTGAACAGCAACCGGTATATCCGTGAAGTTCTACAGCCCGAAGCTGTTCCCTTCCTTCAAAGCTTGCCAGGCGCTGTATTTCAACAGGACAATGCCCGCCCTCATACTGCTCGGATTGTTAAATCCTTCTTTGCAGCGCAGCAGGTACAGCTTCTTCCTTGGCCTGCGTGTTCCCCGGATATGTCGCCAATTGAACATGTGTGGGATGTCATTGGTCGGCGTCTTGCTCGTGATCCTCGTCCTGTTGCGTCTGCAGACGAACTTTGGGTACGCGTACAAACGATATGGAATGCTCTTCCTCAGTCAGACATTCAAACTTTGTTTGACTCCATGCCACGTCGTGTAGCAGCACTTATTGCGGCGCGTGGTGGCCACACAAAATACTGATTCTGATCTCTTGTTCTTGTTTGTTTGCTTTGAACATTTAATCATTTATTTGTACCACTACCACTCAACTGTGTATTAAATTGCATTCAATTATGACGATTCCTTCTTGGTGTTGCAATTTTCACAAACGTGAGTGTATATACATAAATCTGAAAGCTTTCAGATGCACTGAAAGTTTTCACAAAACATGAAATCGATAATAAAATAAATTTCAAATTCCAAACTAGGGCTTCCAAATGCCTATATTCGGTGGAAGATTATGTTATTCAAAATTTCATGGCTCTAGGTACCATTGTTTTATCAGAGTACGAGAAACATATGCAGATTTATGCGGATTCTTCATTATTTAATTTCTTTAAATATAACACGAGACTATAATATTTGGTGGCAACAATTTGAAAAGTGAACCGACATTTAAAGTTTTCGACGCAAAAGGCCAAGACGAAATTAACAGTCCTTCTGAGCTAACGCTCCTTTGAGCTTAGAAAAATTTTTAAAGAAAGAAAAAAGAAAAAAAAAGAAAGAAAATCTGAAATGCTTCAGATTTTAAATTACGCCCAAAGGGGCGTTTTTTTAAAATTTTGTGTGTTACCTTTATTTATTAAATATCATGCTCTTCTCACTTAAACGATAAAATTCAGTTAAAGAACAATATCGCAAAATAATTTTAAACTGAGCATATCTTTAGAATTGCTTATACACGGTTTCAAGCGCTGGAGATAAAAAATTTTTTTTCTGTACAACGTTGCCATTGCTCGCTTTGAAATCCTTGAGTTCGTTAATAAAAATTCGTTAGCGTTATAAAATATGAAAAATATATATTATAAAATACGAAATCGATAATAAAACAAATTCCAAGTTTCAAATTTGGTTTTCCAGTTGCCCATATTTACAGCAGGATTACGTCATTCAAAATTCGGTGGCTCTAGGTACCGTCGTTTTATCACAATGCGAGAAACATACGTACATTTATGTACATTTTTATTTATTTAATTTCTTTAAATATAATACAGGGCTGCAATATTTGGTGGAAACAGTTTGAAAAGTGAACCGACATTTAATGTTTACAACGTAAAATCGCGAAACGAAAGCAATAGCTTAGCAATAGAGACAAAGCCCCTTTGGACTAAAAACTTGTGTTTTGGAATAAAAGGTTTTGGCTCTAACTTATTATTTGAAATGAGAAGTATCATCTGCTACTTTTCAATTTATTCTTCCTTTTCCAAAATGTCGCATGTAAACAAGTTGTGGATTGAAGGCTACGTTTTTGCTCTTTCCAAGAGACATATTCCTACTCCATAATTCAGAAAAGCTTTGAAATGCATGGCATTAAAATTTTTAGATGCAAAATAAGCAACATTTTAAAACGGAGTTAATTAGTTAAGTAAAGTTAATTATTTGGTACAACAGAAAAACCGCCCACGTAGAAAACAATTACAAAGTCTTGAATACATCTGTGGCAACAACAAATAAAATAATAAACAAGATTTACAGCTTAAAAAATCAAAAAAACGTAATGTTCTTCAGCTTTTGCCGAGACATGTGGCTCAACGCAGATCAGCTTGTAGAACCCGCTATGAAATCTGTTAGGGGGAGATAAACGGAAATACTTTGTGACACTTTATGAAAAATGAGTTCACCTAGATGATGTAACAAAAAAACAGGCTCTATTTATTACCGAAAACGGAGAGAAAAAAGTCTACAAACCTGATTCCATAAATGCAAAGAAAGTTTGAGTAAGGAGTTTATGATTGTTGCAGGATTCTCTTACAATGCGAAATTAAAAATTGTAGAGACATTAGGATTTTTTTTTGAAGCAAGAGAGATGAAAAATAAGCAACGCCTTCACCGGGAATCGAACCACGGACCTCTGAAATACCGGCTCAGTGTGCTGACCATTACACCACGAAGGCACGCTAAGAATGTGGGAGATATACCTTATATACTCCCCTTTTTAAAGGGCGACTAGGGTTTTAGGGGACCTAGTCGCCAAATCCTGAGTGTGGAGAGTCATCATCCACAACCCTTTTAGTTCGGGCGCCAGTGTAGAGACATTAGGTATTTTTTTTTTGAACAAGAGAGATGAAAAATAAGCAACGCCTTCGCCGGGAATCGAACCACGGACCTCTGAAATACCGGCTCAGTGTGCTGACCATTACACCACGAAGGCACGCTAAGAATGTGGGAGATATACCTTATAAAATAAAAAGAGTGGGAAAAATTCTAAAAGATTATAAAAGAAAAAGATATTCATAAATATTCTGTGTTAGCAAATTTTTAATGAAAATACAATATTAATAAACTGCGCAGAAATATTTTGGAAGAATAAAGGTGTTATTTCTATTCAACACAAATGAAATATAACTTCGGTTAAATATTAGTCAGCAACATATTTTAAAACCAGTGAACTTTCTGTGAAACAACAAACCATAAAGAATAGCCCATTAATGTTCAAGTGACGCAATAGTTGACATGTTCTCGGTAATCTTCGAGGGATTAAGCGCAATTATTGCAAGATTTGTAATCCCCAGACATTTCTACTTGTTACTCAAACGAGAATTTTCATGCCCCATTTAACTCATTTGGAAATCATTGTATCACAATTATACCTATGAATACCAGCAAAGAAAATCAGTAAGCAAATCAGCAAGATAATTCCATAAATCGAGCATTCTTATTCCGTCTTAACATTCGTGTATTACACGACTAAGCTCAGAAATTTTAGAATTAAAACTCTATGACTTGTTTTCAAATTCTTTTCCTAATGTAAGGGATAAGAAAATTTTTTATAGGTGTTACTAAACAGCAAATACACAGCAAAACTTTAGTGTTTTATCCAATATATCTATTAAACCCTTACCTGACCTTTATTCTCCTAGCCGATGGTTGCACATATTTTAACATATATTTTCAGTTATAGAGCCTCCCTCTTCGAGACTCTGGAAGAATTAAGCGAATTATCTTTATATTTTGTTAATCACACAGAAACATGAGAAGGGTGTAAAAGACTATTTTATTAAGAACTCAAATGATTGAGCAGAAGGCACTTTTTGTGCTTACAAAGCCAACCAGCATTTATGGTGTACCTCAAAATGTAAGGAATTTAAATTTAAACTAAATCTAAAGTCATTAAAGTAAATCTAAAGTCATAAATTAACGAAAAGCTACACAGAATTACTTAAAGCGCAAGTTGACTCAACCTACACCGGCGTGACAAGCACTATTGGCAAGAAATAAGCAATGTCGAAGACAGGCTACTATCGTAAAATTTTCAATTAGTAACGTGGCCTTTAGCAGGCGGAACACGCTTTGTTAAAGCAATCTAAAACCTCCCTTTAAATACTATCTTTTCCTACCTCATTTGAATACGCTCGAGCTAAAATTAGCATTCTGCCAGGAAAACGGAAAGGGTAAATAACGGTAACATAAAATCACTGGTTAGATAAAATAAATAATTTTTTTAAAAAAATCTGAAAGGTTTTAGGTTTTACCTGTTACCCAGAAAAGTTTCTTAAGCTTTTTAGGCTCTCGCTGAGCTCGCAGTCTAATAGTCTGCAGTTAAACTCACTCCTACTAAGATTTTTCATCGTCTTTTCAGCTTTATTATTAATTATTAAACACTATCTCGTTCGCATTTACGCCATATACAAATCAACATCAAAATTTTAAAAGCGGCATAGCAGTAGCGTTTAAAATTTCCGATGCAACCTTAAGTACTGGCATTTTTTTTTTTTTTTTTTTCTTTCTTTCTTTTTCAGTCTGTTCTCATTTCACCATATCAATGTTCAGTTTCTAGGAAACTTTTTGTTATCTTTTTATTATTAACCTTTCGTGAGTTTATTTATTAAATATCCTATTCAACAAAAAATTTGATTCAAGGGCAAAAACACAGAATATTTAGGATTTCCGACACACAGTGCCGCGCGCTGGAACTAAAAATGTTTTTCTCCTTATAGTGTTGCCTCTGCTCGCTTTGAAACTGTTGAGTTCATTAATAAAAATTCGTTAAAGTTCCACAAAATAAAGAAGCAAATCTTCACACAAATTCGAAATTTAAAATTCGGGCTTCTAGGTGCCCATGTTCAGGTAAAGGATTACGTTATCCAAAATTCGATGGCTTTACGTACCGTTGTTTTTTCATAATGCGAGAAACATATAGTTGCGTGTGAACGGTTCATAATAGATTGAATGCACAAGTCGGATAACAGGTTAATAAATTTTATTCTTATAAAAAATATATATAAGAGCGCTTGAATTTTAATCAGATATTCGTACAAGTGCTTAAAATATCACGCAGTATAATCAGTAGTTGAAACTGCTAAAAACGTTAAAATACAATCCAATGCAAAGCGTTATCTTAACAGAAAGCTAAAACTGATGTCTTAGTCCTCGAGGAACTAAACAACTCGCAAAACAGTATCTAAGCAACTGAGCTGAGATGCTCTTTCTCCAGCTTTTTATAACTTTCAACGGTCGCGAGGTATTTCTAGTAATTTCTACTTTTCGAAATTACTGGAAAACAATGAAACTACGGTTACAGCTAAGTGGTCAATTACATTTTTTCAGTTTCAATACAAATTAGCCAGATATCCGTTTATTCAATGTTTAATGCACGTGCCTTGTATCTTTCTTTACTTTTCTGGCATAGCTTTCTCTTAGAATTTGTCTCGCGCTGCATTGCACGGGTAGTGAATGAGGATGAAGATGAAGATGAGATGAAGAATGAGCAATGCCTTCGCCGAGACTCGGACCACTGACCTCTCGAATATGCGCTGAGCGTGCTTACCACTACACCACGAAGGCATGCTAGGAAGACGGGAGAAATAAACTTTCCCTTATATACTTCCCCTTTACTCCTTTATCCCTTCCCCTTTAAAAAAGCCCCCAGTCGCTCTTTAAAAAGGCGTCCAGAGGAGCTTACCTTTCAATTATTGAGCCAAATCTTTTCGAATGGTGGTAACATTGGCTCCTGTATCGATGGTGATATTACAAGGAACTCCATTCATATGTCCTACGATGAAAAGGTCCATTATTGCGGCCACTGCAGAAATCTGAAGCGCTTTAAACTGGGCTTTTCATTACCTGACAGCCTCCGCCCCGCAAGATGGGTATTCCCGCAAGATGGGTATTGGTACCTAATCTGTGGTATTCTGGAAGAGTTTGAAGAATATCCGCAGCGTCTGCTCTCAGAGAAGCGGCGAGATGACAGGCCTTAGCTTGGAAATCCCATCCGTTGGCATTTGCCATTATAGAAAACCGTGTCTTATACACTCGCCAAGAAGTTTTCCCATTGTATATGGATAGCTTCAGAGAGGGACGAGCAGGTATGGGTAAAAATTTAAAACCATCACTACTGCTCCCTGCCTTCCCTACGAATTTCTTCAAAGTATCAACTTCTTAGGCGACCACAGAAACCCTGTCATCAATCTGTTGTTCGATTTGTTGTTGGACGGCAATCGCTCTCCCTTCTATTTGTTCTTTAACAGAAGAAATTTTTTCTTCTATTTTTCTTTGACAGAAGAAACTCTTCCTTCAATGTATCCAACTTTATTTTCACCAGCGACAATTCTGCTATCCATACACTTAGATTTGTTTCTATTATACAGGTAATCTCTTTTTTTATTTCCTCTTGACCTGCTTTCATCTCTTCTTTGGCAGATACTTGACCGGCTTTCATCTTTTCTTGAACGACTTTCATCGCTTCTTTAACAAGTACATCACCAGCTTCCATCTTTTCATGAACAACTTTCATCTCTTTAACAAAAACTTTACCAGCTTCCATCTTTTGACTCGCTTTCATCTCTTCTTTAAACGCAACAGAGGCTGCCACCAACTGCCTTAATTGTTCTTCCATCGTTCTTGTCACTGGCATTTAATCTCCTGACAGCAAAAAGTGTTGCGTGCGAATGAGTTCGTAATAGATTGAATGCACAAGTCCATAATAAGTTAATAAAATTTATTCTTATCAAAAGAAATATATATGAACGATTGAATTTTAACCAGAGATATTCGTACAAGTGCTCACAATATCACGCAGTATAATCAGCAGTTATACTTGAAGCTACTAAAAACGTTAAAATACAAAGCAATCTAAAGCGTTATCTAAACAGAAAGCTAAATCTGATATCTCAGTTCCCGAGGAACTAAACAACTCGCAAAACAGTAACTAAGCAACTCAGCTGAGATGCTCTTTCTCCAGGTATTTATAGCTTTCAATCGGTCGCGAGATATTTCTAGTAATTTCTGCTTCGAAATTACTGGAAAGCAATGGAATTATGGTTACAACTAGCACAGTGGTCAATTATATTTTTTCAGTTTCAATACAAATTACCCAGATATCCATTTATTCGGTGTTAAATGCACATGTCCCTGTATTTTCACTTTTCCGGCATAGCTTTCTCTTAAAGTTTGTTTCGTGCTAAACTGCACTTGAAATACAGTAATTTTAATTATAATGTTACTGAAATTACCTATCTAAACACAACATTCTGAACACTATAATGCATTCATGCAGATTCTTTATTATTCAATTTCCTTAAATATAATACAAGGCGATAATATTTGGTGGCAAGAATTTGGAAATTGATACAACACATTTGAGAAAAATGACGTTTCGAGACTAATATCCCATTCGGGGTTAAAGTCCCTTTTGGGCTAATAAATTCTCTACAAAGAATTTGCTGCTCGAGTTTACTCACAGATTTTCTTTGCTGAAACTATTCTTTAAGAAGAACTATACTTCAGTTTTGGATAATTACCGCTCAGATATTGCAGAAAAAGTGTTATTCATGATTTGTCCTGTTTGTAAATTTGAGTATTATATACTACATCATTCCAGAATTGGTTCGACTTTGAAGAATATTTACATATAAGTGCGAATAACCTTTCGTGTATCTTGTTAGAAAAGTCAAAGCTGTGATAAGTTCTAATACACAGAAGTTGTTATGAGGCTTTGCGGTAGATGGGGGCATCACATTGAGAATCCGTGTGATGTTTTCACATGATGAAAATTAAATTTCAGCGTATGTTTAGTGCTGAAGGTTGGATCTGTACAAGAAAATTCAAGATACTTTTGTAAATTGCTTAAAAGAGTTAAGAGGCTTAGCGTTAATAATATAAATCAGTTCCTCTGTTGTACAAAACAGAATTTTCTGAGTGCATTCGCATAAATATCTATAGCGTAAGAAATAAGAAATGCAATATTTTTTTGTATATATTTCAACTAAACTTTGTAGAAATGCACAATATATTGGTTTAACTAGCTTTTATACAAAGAAAAGTTATTATTTGTGAATTATAAGATTTGATTCAAAGTTGGTAGATTTTAAAATAAAGAAATTTGTACGTCTATATTTACTTTTTGAAAAAAGGAATTAGAAAAGTAAAATGAATATATTTTGAAAGAAAATTATATTCATGCAAATCCCAATATAAATTTCGTAGACAAAGAATGAGACACTATAATTTACATTTAGAAGAAAGTGAAAAATGTAACATCGTAAGTATTTAAAACAATAAAAAAATTTAAACACACAATAAAAGAGATTAAATAAATATGTAACAGTAAAAAATAGAATAAAATATGACAGAAGAATTTTGAAAAGGATAAAAAACTTACACTTTTAAAAGCAAAAAAGAAAAATTTATTTTCAAAGTAAAATATAATGACAAGAAAAAGTTAAGTAAGTTAAGTATGAAAATAAATATGCCGAAAAACCTAAGGCAGTAAAAATTTTGCGCTTGTAAAGCAAGAAAAGAAAAATTAGGTTGTAAGAATAAATATAGTTTTGTAAAATTAAAAATGCAAATGTAAAAAAAAAACTTTAAAATAAAAAAGTGAAAAGCAAAAGAAGTTTTATAAAATAAAAAAATGTAGAAAATAAATTTACTTTTGTAAAAAAAAAAATGGGGAGGGGAATTAATTTACGAAATTAAAAAGAAAATTTATGTTTTAAAAAATGCAGAAAACAAATAATTTAGTAAAATGTGAGACGAAAAAGGAAATAGTAAAGAAAAACGCGTTAAAAGAGAAATTAAGCAAAACATGGAAATATATAATCTTCCAATCAAAACAGCAGAAAATAAATTTTAAGTAATTCCTTAAGAAGTCTGTGTCCCATAATACTTCAAGAAACAACCACACACTTTGGCTGAGTTACAAAAAATGTTCCTAAATCGATGTTAATTGGTCTTTAAGAATGCATCCTTTCGCATTCATGCAGAGATAACAAATAGGAGGCAGGCTGAAACCCGAATTGAGATGACGTTTGTTTGCTGATAGTTTTCTCCAAGGAGCGACGAAATGGTTGTTTTTCTGTTGAGCATGATAACCTGTTTATGTCTGAAAGGTCTCGTTATGGCAAAGAATATATATGTTAAGAAAGAAAGCTTCGCCAAGGAAAGAATGGCTCCGTCAGACAGCAGAGGCGGGGGAACACTTTACAGGGGCTATTCATCCAGCCTTTGTACTTTTTCGCGCATGCTCGAAATAGCTGTCGAACCGATGTCGACGCAGATCTAGCCTTAACATCTATTTACGCACGCGAGAAATAGTTATCGAGTCGTTGTCGAAGGTTGCATTTGTCAAGAACTCAAAGTGCTATGCTACCATCCCCCCCGCCGCATCGATGTAAATAAAATGAGTGATCCGCTCAAGTAGATTAATTAATGGATTATTTACTTTCAGTAACAAACTCTACGAAAATACGAATTTAAATATAGCGAAAATGTTTGTCAAAGAACTATTACCGTAAGCTCTTTCGTTTTGTATTGTATTCCTCAATTTCCTCTACAGCTGGCGATTTCGCGACGAGAATTTGTCCCTCCGAGATACAACGGTGCAGTAGTCAAGCTGTTTTAAATTATATCTAAGGAAGCTTTCTTCACACACAGACATTGATTGGGCCAGGTACCTGTCATCCCTCTCTAGAGATGACAACTCTGTATGGAAAGCTACGTCAGAGTTACAGAGATGCCACACCAACATTCCGCCTTTAAAAGGCCAGAATGGATTTGCCTACACCGAACCTGAGAAAGCTGCGTCGCTAGCCGATCACTATACTTCTCAATTCACCACAAGCAACATATCACATAATCCATAGTTGCACAAACAGTAATAAATTTTACCCCACAACTATGCACAAACACCATTTCTCCTATCATTCCGTCGGAGGTCTTTAAATATATCTCCAAGCCCGAGTGTAGTGAAAGCCCTGGAATTAATAAAATTTCAAAAAAGATTATCAAGAAAATGGGAAAGCATATGCTCTTCAAGCTGATTAAAATCATCACCTGCATATTACATCTGGGACACTTTCCATCGTGCTGGAAAACAGCGATTATATCTCTCATGCTAAAGCCCGGCAAACCAGCAAGAGACCCAGTCTCCTACAGGCCTGTGAGCCTACTTTCAGCCCTAAGTAAGATTGCGAAGCATGTAATACTCCAGCGACTCCTGAAACATGCAGAAGATCACAGTGTCATCATAGCTGAACAATACGGATTCCGTCAAAAACATTCAACTGTGCACTAGCTCTACCGGGTGACGGAGATGATCTCATCTGGCCTACAAAACAAGGTTATTAGCGGAACAATCTTCTTAGACGTAGCAAAGGCCTTCGATCGCGTCTGGCTGGAGGGGTCTCATTTACAAACTACACACCCTGGGTTTCTCAGATTACATCACAAACATCATTAGTTCCTATCTGACTGATAGACACTTTACCGTTCGTGCGAACTACACTATTTCCAACCCCAAGCCCATTACGGTCGGGGTCCCACATGGGTCTCTTCTGGGCCCCCTATTATTTAATATCTACACTAACGACATTCCAGATACACCACACACCACACTCTAGCAATGTTTGCTGATGATACAGCAATCCTTACATAAACTGCATCTCATGAGTCAGTTATACAAGTACTACAAAACCACATCCATACATTGGAGTCCTGGCTTACATCTTGTAAAATACAAATCAACGTATCAAAATCTGATGCAATTCTATTCACCAAGAAAACGCAGTTTAATGTCAACCCAAGTGTTATGATATATAATACCCTATATCTTGGACGAAGCAGGCCCGATACTTAGGCGTTATTCTAGATAACTAGCTCACTTGGTCCCCACACATCACAAGTATTCTTGCAAAGTTCCGAGTACGTAAACATGCACTCGCCCTTCTAACTGCTCGGAACAGCGTTCTATCAATCGACAACAAGTTACTCAAACCATGTTGCGTCCCATCCTAACTTAGGCTTGTCCTGTTTGGGGCTATGCCTTCAATGAAAAAAATCAAAGTTGCTCGAAACTTTGTTTTAAGAAAAGCGGTGAATTGTCGTTGGTTTGTTCGAAACACGGCAGTTCACCGTGAGCTCAAGATTAAAGAAATTGATATTTATATGGCCAAATTGGCAGAAAAATTCTTCTGGAAAATCTCGGATGTTCAGAATGTCACTATAGCGATATTAACATATGACTCTAATGCTCACGTAAACAGGTAGTACTTAGATACCTTACTTAACTTAATTATCAACTTACCCACTTTTACTCCTTGTAATCACCCTTATCACTTTGCCATAGCTTTTCTTTTGATTGTCTTATTCCTGTAATATATGTTAAATGACTTTACTGATGTCACTATCATATGACAGATTATATTGTATTATAACAGTTTTATGTAATTATTTTGGCATTTCTTAAACCCTGCTTTTCACTGGTTATCGTACGTGCCCTGCTTCAAAGATCTTCGCCTATTATGGTACTGTCAGCAGTAGTCAATCTCAGTTTTGCGCGGCATCCAAATCTGCGTCAATGCGCCTGAACCGATGGAAGCTTTCCTTCTTTACATATACGTTCCTTACCTAGGGTAATGGTTTGCGAATTCTTCGCCTATGTGAGATGTATTATTAAATTAAGTTATAGAATCTATTGAATTAATTTTAAATAACGAGATGTTCAATTAAGCATAATTCTGACAATCAAAATTAATTACAGATTAAATAATTAAAAGTAGTAAAAGAAACTTAATTAAAAAGTGATGTCATTCCAAATATGTGGTCCAAAATAAATTGTCGTTGCCAAAACTAAAAGCGAAACTTCCCAACATGATGGCGCCTTAGTCATTTCCAGGTAGAGACTAAAGGGCGGCAGTGACGTCACATCCGCAAGTCACGTGATCCAAGACGGCAGTGGATAACACTTGCTGAGTTGCTTGGGTAACATGGTGTGCAACATAAGGTAACAGTACATACATAGTAACGTAACGTAACGTAAAGAACTTTACAGAAATTTTCGGAAAGATATTTCTATCGTCATAGTAGCACTGCGCATACAGTAAATAATCTTTGAACCATATTTTCCTTGATTTATATTTATCAGTTTTCCAAATGCAAAATGTGCATTGCCGTAAACGCTTAATTCCCGTTTTTGCATAAAATGAGGAGTATTTGCGCAATACTGTTGATGCGTGTCAAAGGCATGTGAACATTTCACTTCATTTTAGAATTTTCGTCTGAAATCGTCTGACATCTCTAATATTTTTATTTTCGTTTATAATATTCAGCCGTTCAAGATTAAATAGTTCAGAAAAAATACCATGTCAGCTTCTATTGCTCTGTGAAGCCAATTCCTTACTTTTCGAAGGCCAGGTTTTATTTTTTATTTTTATTTTATTTATTTTTTTTTTTCTGCCTCGTAACGGCAGAACGAGCAAAGGAAATTGGACAAAGACTTCCTGTCAGTTGATTTTCCTTTTTATCTGAAAGGGAATTAAATTCTCCCTCTTCCATATCTGGCATCTGATTATCGATTCTTTCAATCTTTGCGTTTCAGCCTACTCTGCACTTTCTGCCAGAAAATTTTATTTTCTCTTTTTCTGTGTGAAGAAAGTTATAGTTCTTCAATAGTTGGCAGCAATGTTCTTTTCGTGTCCAGTTACTGGGTAGACAGAAATGTGAACTGAGAATTTGTCCCCTTTTTTAATGACAGATAATTTCAAAATTTCTAATTACAACCACGGCGAGAGCCGCTAGAGAAGTAACACGCAGCAAATTTAGGAATGGCAAAATTTTTAGTGTTTCGAATAAGCAGTGGGTAGCCGAATCTTCGGGCTACAAAATTTTCAGAATTTAGTGAAATTTCGGACATCGGAATTTAGGAACCATACAGTTTCTCCCTGAGGCAAAATGCCTACGTAATTTTTCTTTCTAAAACTTCATTAAAAATATGATACTAAATAATATGAAAAACAAAACTTTTGCTCGAAACTTATGAAGCATTACAAAAAATGCATGAAAGTAAATTTCATTCTGAGAATAAAATGTAAAACGCATAAAACGAGCATGCACTATATAAAATATCGCATGTGAACACCATATGAGTTCCTTGTACTGCCTATTAAAATATACACATTTTTGATGCATTTCATTTGAATTTATTTGCTGGAATTTCATTAGCGATATATTTCTCATTCGGTTAATTCAGTTCTCAGTTAGCAGCAAGCGAAAAATACATAAAAACTCAAAACATCCTCATTGAAAATTGAAAAATACAGAAAAGCCTAAAACAATAAATACAGTTAAAAAAGTTAAAAAACACTTTTTTTTTACAATTAAAATTACGCTTTATATTCCAAAACAAGCAATCCGGCTAGCGGGCAGGAAGACAGATTTTTCAGTGCACAGAATCGAAAGTTTACTTTTGGTCCCACTCGGCAAAAGACACTGAATTTCGTGTATAAACTGACTTAATAAACTATTCTACTAAGAGTTTCAAATGTAAATAAATCGGGACGTTTTGCTTAGTACCAATTAAACAACTTTTCATTCGTTGATAATTCTATAACTATTGCATGCACATTAACTACAGGCATAAAAACCTCAACAGGAACATAAGAACAACATAAATCACTCATTTTTAACGCAGAAAATGCACAATTTACTAACATATAAGAATGAAAAAACTGAGCTCACCGAGCCGGGTAACAGATTCTATATAGATATATATGGCTACACGTTTTTGAGTCACAAGAGATACATACATACGTAGGTACGTACAGACGTCACGTAAAATATCTCTCCTGAATCCATTTTACAGTCCGTTTTGGAAAAAAAAGTCCGTTACTCTGACCGTACGCACAGATGTCAGGCAAAAACATACTTCAAATGGATTCGAGAACCGTCAAAATGAATTATTTTCGCTGAAATATGATACTCGAAATTTTTCGCGATAACAATACTTCCTTTACTTTGTACAAGAAGGTCAACAAATATTCAAAATAATTCGTGATATGTTTCAAATTATTTATTACGCACAGTGTTCACAAAAGTCCTTACCTGAGCTTTATTTCCTCAAATGTACATACAACGGGGTCGTAAGAAAAACTTCCCCGGTATATGAACCTCTAGCAACTTATCAGCTCAAGCATTCGAAATGAAATTTCAGCTATTGTAATTTGAAGGTGTGTGTTCCAGATTGTAATAATATAAAACAATAGTTACGGTTATGTTTACAATAAAAAAATTCTGAAAAATTTGAAAGTATACTTTTTTGTTCAAATTGATAAGCGCTCTGAAAAACCTTAAATGCCTTTGGAACGATACATGTATTGCCTAAATTGCCGACTGTATTGCAAAGAACAGCATTGTTTTACAATTGACAACACAAGAGAGAACAGGGAAAAAACATTTATTGGAATGCAAGTTTTCAATGTGCCCACCTTCGCAGACGATAACACATTGCATGCGGGAGATTGTCGGCAACAGTAACGAAAGTAACATTGCAGGAGGAATCTGTATAACTTTACGTTTTATGGCATCTTTTATTTCTGACAAATCTCGCGGGTCTGATGTCTACCCCTTAGATATTAGACAGTCCCAGAACAAAAAATCCTTTGTATTGAGGTCGGAAGATCAGGATGCCCTCGTAACTGCAAAGTTGAGGGAGAGGATTCTATCTTGAAATGTTGTACACGTTCATAATTTGTAATTTAAAAAAAAAAAAAATCCCCCTCCCGTCTTGGGTTATCATTGGTCCTCTATAATGTTCTTCTTTGCAAGTAATTTACGCCAACAATTTTCGTCATACATGTATCGTTCCAAAGACATTTATGGCTTTTCAAAGCGCTGATCACTTCGCGCAAGAAAAAGTGGGTGTTGTCGTTTGAAAACTTCACAATCTTTTCACCGTTACCGTAAGTGTGAGAACTATTATTTTAAATTATGACAATCTCGAGAGCTTACCTTCAAATAACAATATCCGATATTTTATTTCGATTGTTGAGTGGATAGTCCGCAAAGGGTTCTTATGTCGGGCAATGTTTCACAATATAGGTGTACCAGGGTACCACCAGGGTACCTGAGCCGAAGGCCCTACCCCTAATCGAAAGTTTGTGCTTTTCTTAATTATGGGAAATTAACTATTTTGAAAATTTTGAACGATTAGTTAGTTAAATCTGAATTAATATTCAGGGTACTAAATTTGGAAAGTGGTCGAAAGATAGGGGTTTTGGTGTTGAATGTCAAACAGGCCAACGTAGACTAGAATGAAAATTACCTATGAACATCTGGCTGGGAATTCGAGCTGGTGTGGGTTATCATGACACATGTAAGTTAGAGCATCAATCAAATAGTGACACAAATCCAGAACTAAAAGTTAAGAATTAAGGAACAGAAAGACAATAAGGAGGGTACAATAGTACGTGAAGGGGGAAAACGTGCGAATAAATATAGTACTTCCAATGAAAAAAAAGTTTTTTTAAGTAAAGAATTTTCAGGTTTAAGAACATCAGTTTATAACAATTTCTCTGCATTTTAGGTTTAGGAAAATTTATACTTACTATAAAAAATAAAATGCAAAAAATTTGACTCCCATAAAACAAACATTGATCGAAATATTTCATTTTAAAATCTGCAATATATATATATATATATATATAAGGAAAATACTACTGAGTCATCACGAGATCTCCGAAACTATACACTCGATTGACTTGAAATTTTGCATAGTTACTCATTTCACGATGTACACGCACACTAAGAACGGATTTTACGTAAATCCTGTCCAAAATGGATTTCAGTTATACTATCACAGGCACGACCCCCTCCCCTTCCCCGCCCCTCTATGTGTCTCCCTCTTTCACTATCCCTTCCCTCACTTTTCTTTCTCTCTTCTTTTCTAGAGAAATACTATGCTGACGCTACAATCTATGCAACCATCGTTCACAACCATTAACATAACGACCCGCCAAGCTAAATAAGGGGGACACATCCCAATACACAGTACCTCATGGGTGATGTGGAAATCTGTGTATGATAGATTCACTGACTGTCACTATATTTCCCGACTTTAAATTAAAAAAAGTCACATTAATTAGCAATTCAAAATTAGACATTTCGTCCATATAAGTCTAGGTTCACATTCAAATAGATAGTGTGCCCAGCAAGCGGGCACACTATCTATTTGAATGTGAATCCTTGTTTTATTGCAATCGCTAGTATGAAAAGTGGGTATATATAAAGTGGAGTTTATTGTAATGTTTTACAAAGCTATTCTGTAACCTATGGGCCTTGTTCCGTCCCTATACTTTTATCTAGAAAAGTTTTATACTCGTTACGAAAAAATAAAATTATAAGCAATTTGACTCCCATGCCACAAATATTGACCGGAATGTTTCATTTCAAAATTTGCAATTTCTGATGCCATTTTCAACGTGTCCTCGGGGATCGTTTAATTAAGTTAGAATAATTCCAGGAAATAATTTTAAATTAAATGCAGCCAAAAATGTGTATAATCTAATAGGCTATATAAAGAACTCATGATGTCCATATCAGATTTTTTTTTATAGTAACAATAGCTCCAAAAATACGACAGATGGACTTGGCATGTTGTTTCTGATATAGATGACATCACAAAACTTGAACAGGTAAATTCTAGAAGTATATATTCAATTATTCAGAATCGGTGAGGTCTCTCGTTGCTGGCAATAAGAAGAGTTCTATTGTATGTTGTTTCTAATCAGCTTTCGATTCTGTACAAACTTAGCCCTGTAGCTTGCTAGATGCATTGTGTAAAATTAACCAAATACACAGAAAGTGTTTACCCATTTTTAGAATGATTTCGGAGCCGTTTAATTAATGTTTGAAATGTAAAAAGCACTCTCTTTAAATTTCCTATCTAATAATTTTTTTATGGACTGAAAGTTTGCATCATGATTTCCATGATAGAATGGCTTTTCATAAAATTTACAAGAGTGCTAATTTCCGTTCTTCTTCCTTTACTTTCCAGAGTCCATCAATTATATCCAATATTATCCTATTCCTATTTTCGCTGTTAAGCCGCGATTAACATGCGTTTCGCATGTATGCCGCAATGGCGCTGGAGATTGAGTGAATGCCTGACGCTGGGTCCGAGGACAGTTAAGGAGATGGGAGGGGCATGACCAATGCCCCCCTCCCACCTCCTTCTGCTTAGAAAGAGCTCTCTTCAAGAGATCAGAGGCACAATAGCCCATAAGATAAGGCTTTCTGTCTCCGCGAATTTAATTGCACTAAGTGTCCTCACCCCACCCCCCGCAGAACTAGGTTCAATTTCTTTCACAGAACCTTGAAGGGATCGGCGCAATGCACCTGAATCCACAGGACGTCACTGGTCCTTAATTTGCTACCTACCAGTCGCTCGAGCTGCCCGTTGCAGAGGGTCATTACCCAGCATACCCGGTTCTGCCGAGCCACTAAATTCATAATTCGTATACCCCGTTGCCGAGACTGCCAAGGTACAGATCCTAGCCAGTAACTTCGCAGAATTTTCTACATCGACCCCTGGGGTGGGGACAATAGCCCATAAGGGAAATGTCTGAAGACTTCGCAGAAATACGTTGAAAAGGTATATGTTCAGTACTTGTATTAGTCTTCCTTTAATTTAAGGAATGCAGTGTCGTTGCTCTGTCTTGATGAAGTTTCACTGTTTGAAAGTCACTGAAATCAAGAAATGGAATTTTTTCTATAAATATCGGACTTAAAACTTTCTCTTGATAGTACATTGAGTTGATTTTAGCATTTTTTTCCACTCCTTTCCCACCTCAAACTCCCCACCGACGACTAGCTTAGGAATCCTAAGTAGAATCCTATGACAATCATAAACCCCTAAGTCAAACTTTCTTTGCATTGACGTAACCAGGTTTAAAAACTTTTTCCTCTTCATTTTCGATAATAAACAGAACCTTTTTTGTTGCATCGCTTAGGTAAATGCACGCGTTATCGGGAGTCACGTTGTTTTCCATTTTATTTCTTACTAAACAGGTTTCATACAGGTTCTACAAATTGTTCTGTGTTGAATTGCATCCTGCAGCAAACGCTGGTGAACATTATTTACTTAGTATGGTTTTTTAAGTGGTAAATCTTGCTTTATTACATTGATTGTTGCAAAATGCCCAGCTGGGGGGAGATAGCTTCCCTGAAAAGCGGGGTTAGGTTTGCCAGAAATTGTCAGGGAGAGACATGGTTGCCAGATATCTCGAGAAATCGCCGATTTGGCGACATATGACAACAAAATTGGCGATATGCCACAGATGGAAAGAGAACATTCTAAAACGCATTCTTAGTGGTTTTCTCGAGAATATTCTCAAAGGTAGGTTAAAGCTATATATACCCTGCCTGCACGCGGAGAGATTAGTAGTGTCTTGAGTTCAGAGATTAGCTTGAGGGCGATCGACCGAGCTGAGAGCTGTACTTCAGTACTTTGCCGTGGAGCTGTCTTTACTGTTATAGCCTGAAGGCTGTGTTGCTGATTGTTTCAGTATGTTTAACGTAGTTTTTCTAAGATTGTAAACGTGTTTTTGAAACTGTCCCGTATAATACTGGCAAATAAATTGTGTTTTGATTCTTCCTCAAGTGTTATAATCAATTACTCCAAATCCACGAACCCGTAGAACGCAACAATGCGTATTTTTTGGCAGATTTTTCTCTTGTGACCAATAACGTACCTTTAGAAACATTAGAAACAGCACGTACCTTTTTGGGGGTCTTCTTTCCACATAGAAGTAATGAACGACTATTTTTCTCTTTCCAATTAGTAATTTTTCTTAATTTCCACTTCGAAATTTCGATACCACGCATTTCAGAACGTTTTTGAATTATGGAACAAGAATACTTCTTTTCGAAAAGCATAAAAACTTATACTTTACTCCACAGCTTGTTTACATGCGACTTTTTGAAAAAAAAGAATAAATTTAAGAGTAGCAGATGATATTTCTTATTTCAAATAACAGGCTGTTTTCAGAAATTTTTATTTGAAAACGATGCCTTTTTAAAAAAAAATTCTCTATCGAAATCGTTTTAGAAATGTGCAAGCACCCTCCGTGAATTTTGATACTAAATTTATTTATTACTTTCATCTCCTAAGTAGCTTTTCTATTAAAATATCCTTATAGAATATAATTCTGGGCGCTTATACATAACACTTCAAACTTTTACTCATCTTGCAATTCCAGATTAGCAATGCTCGGAATAAACAAAGCTGGAAAAAGAGAAGATGGTTAAATAACATTCGTTTCGAATTATACTTCGTATCTTTTCCTATGCTTTTGAATAACGTTCCCTTACGTAAACAATGAGGGCATTCACGGGCCACTGCCGCAAAAGCTGCCTGTTATCTGATTACGGAGAAAACGAAGCAGTTTTGAAGAAAATTTTTTACCCGAAGGGTGACAGCGTTCCGTTCTTTCCGCTTTGGGAATTGCTGAGGCTTCGCTTCCGCCTAAATTCGTATTTATGTGTTGACAGCGGAGAGAGACGAAACGCGGCTTCCGTATTCATTGCAGTGAAGCATCTAATTTTAGGGAATTTGTTTTCTCTTAAATCTTCCCTTTCATAGGGAATTTGCTTTTATATTCTTTTTAGGGAAAATACAGGATCTCTGAGAACGATTGTAGGATTTTAAATATTTATTTTATATTGGTGGAACATAAAATTTAATTTTGGATCCCTTTAAAAAATGAAAAAATGAGCATTATGAAAACTTTAAATCAAACCGTCAATTTGAGAAAAATGCATAGAAAATCAAAATTTCTCTTGTAGCAGTTTGTGTGCTGTTCAGAGAATGAAAACAGATATTTTGCTGAAAAGGTAGCTTTCTGTTTGGCTATGTTTATAACGAAGTTTATTCAGCTTTTTACAAAATATTTTGGTAATAAAGAAACGTAGTTTATTTGTAGATGATAAATAGCAAGCGTTATTTAATGTATAAAAATGTTTGATTAATGATGAACATCTTTCCTTAATTTCCTCATTTCTGACAGTAAAAATATTTTTCCGGATATTTTCCTATTTCATATCCTTTTTCTATGTTCTGTCCCATTTTTTAATATCATATAACATGACTCATTACATGTTTAAATCATTGTTGAATCTGTGTTTGGAAGCAACAGAGAATTTAAATTTGGTAAATTCGGATTGCATTTATACGGATATATGAATTGAAGACTGGAATTTTTGTATTCGAGAATACCGCAGACATTCATAATTATGAGAGTGATAAGGTTTGAATAATATCGTAATTAATAAACTGTTCGTCTGACCTTGCAAATGCAAGAAGTTAAAATATATTTTGCAAGTGCTTTTGTGTAAAAGCTTTGATGAAAATTGATAAATACTTTAATGCCTTTGTACAAGTAATTCTCGATTGTTTAGTTTTTAAAGAAGAAGAAAAAAAAAACTGCTTATTTAAAATGTTAGATTAAAATCTTTCCATTCTACCAATATCAAACATTCTTGATCAAGAAAAATTGTCAAGCGTTGGTGCTGCCATCTCTTATCGGAAGAAAAGAATATAAAAGAATAAACACGACAGAGCAAATTTTTACTTTTTATATAAAAAATCCTTTGAGCGATATATATGAAATGCACTTTATTTCTTTATACACAGACGCCTAAAAATTTCATTCTAAAAAATAACTCTGCATTTTTTATATATTGGTTTACTTTTTATTAGTCCTTTATTTTTAAATGAATTAAATTCCTGAAATTTAAATTACACAAGATCCCGTAGTGTACCCATGATGCAAAAAATGGACAGATTACTGCCGTTATGGCGTCGGTAAATATTTAAAAAATACTTTGCTATTTAAACTTCACGCCATAAAAGCCAGTAATTTTTCTCCTTTTTTTTTTTATGTGTGTGTGTGTGTGTGTGTATGTGTGTGTGTGTGTCTTGTGTAAGCTGCGCTACTGTAATCAAATTGCTGTTCTAACAACTGTTGAAAGTCTTGTGGAAGAAGATCTTTGCCGTCCAAATTATAAAAAATATTTTGTGCAAGAATTTGAAAGCAACATA
>KK115854.1:58172-90194 GCA_000611955.2 Stegodyphus mimosarum | reverse complement strand
TTTATTTTTTAATAATTTTTTTAATTATTTTAATTTTAATTAATTAATTTAATTATTTTAATTTTTTGATATACTTCAAGATATATTAGACTGACGCTTTTAATAATCATTTATATCATCTGTGTTATTAAAAAACTTTTTGAAGCTTAATTTTATTGTGCCAAACAGTTTATAAATTTAATTGGGTTTTTTTTAATTGCTCACATTTTACAATAAAATGATTTAAACATATCTCACGATTCCAAACAATTTCAATCTTCTATGAATGAAGTCATTTTAGGGATTAAGACTGCGAATGATTTTCAGTACTAAATTTCATTACCCTGAGATGTTTAATTGTATTTATTATTGAAATACACCTATCCCTCCCTCTATTTACACGGTTTAAAAATTAACGGATTTCAAAAACTTAGTAAAAATGTATATTCGGCTGGGTGTACGCAAGTACATATATTTGAAATCATTTTTGAATCTCATTCCTTTGGTAACACTGGTGGCAACAACAAGGATGGGGATTCCCCGCGTTGCAAAAGGGATCCCCGTAGTATGCATACGTATTTCAGAACAATAAAGAGTATTCACAACAGTAACAGGTTCATGTGAATTAGTGCAGTATCAGTATTTCAGCAGCAAAGCTTACATGATTTTTATCTACATATTTGAATGCATGTTTTCAACATTTATATGTTTTGTTGCATTTTTATGATTTGTGTAAATTTTTGAAGGTTTTATAATGTCAAAAGATTTTGAAAAAATCGAATAAAAAGAGAAATTATTTCTTTAGAAACAAAAATTAAAATATTAGATCATCTACATAGAGAAAGAGTAAAAGATGTTGGTAATTTTTACTCCACCAACGAAGCCATTATAAGGACAATTAGAAAAAATGAGGATTCTATTAGAAAAAGTGTAGCATATAGGAAACTATAGAGGAGAAGGTTTTGAGGATTTACCAAGTTCGATTTCTATTTTAGGGGAGAAAGAAAGTTTATCCTTTCATGTTAAAAAAAAAATAGGTTTAATTTTTATCATTTCTCAACTTTTTCAAAAAAATTCCTATTCTAGAATTTTTTTGTTAGTTCTGTGGGGAAAGAAGGTTTCAGGGAATATCCAAACTATAGTTGGATAGAATCAGCTCAGAGAGTTAACGTTTGATTGAGTTGATTCTGCCAATCCTACTGTTAGTGTGATTCTTTTCACTCTTCCGTCCAAATTGACTAACTGGTCCTGATCGCACTGCTCGTTGGATTCTTTCTCCCTAACCGGCCTTGATTCATCTCTCATTCTCCAGCTTTTCCTTCATAGTTATTATTAGTGAGCGGTGAGTAATAAAAAAAACCCGATTTACTTCAGTGAAGAACGGTTCTGATCCAATTCCATGAAACAGTGATTTTACCCATCTGAAGTACAAAGTAGCACTAACCAAATCCATGTCAACTAAACTAAAAAATCGGGTAATATTTAAAGAATGTGGGATATATTCTGAAGTGGGGTAGTGCATGCAAATACAAGACTTTCTCTCCCAGTATAGAGCTTCCTATTACATTAACTTAATTTTATACTCTGTTACAATGCGATTGTAGCCGCCCAAACGGAATAGCGGCTAGCGACGCTGACTGCCGTATCGAAGGGCCCGAAATCGAATCCCGGAGCAGGCATGGATGTTTGTAAATGCATAGTGTTTGTGCGTCATTGGGCTACTCTAAATAATCGGTAAGCAAAAGGTCCTCTCGAGAGATAGGTGGTAGGTGAAGAGAGATGGAAGAATCTCGGACCTGTCCCCCCGGGGTGCTTTCACTCAAAACTGGGGGCGGGACTGAGCTAAAGTCGTTCTGTCGCCTATATGGTGGTCAAGAATGTTGCTATAGACAGGCGCATTTGACTCCTTGCCACGATGAATGTGGGCCTTGGGCTGACTATTGTGAG
The DNA here is from genome assembly GCA_000611955.2 of Stegodyphus mimosarum. NCBI lineage: Eukaryota > Metazoa > Arthropoda > Arachnida > Araneae > Eresidae > Stegodyphus > Stegodyphus mimosarum. Next base: position 88,268 of record KK115854.1, on the reverse strand, counting down.
ACAAGTGAGATTGGTAACAACAAGAATAGAACTTATGGATGTTGCAGCGCGATAATACACTTGTTAACAATTGCCAAGAATTCACGAAATTCGGCTCCACAAGCTTCATATTCCCCTGATATTGCACTGCATGACCTTTTTCTTATTTCCGTGACCAAAATAACAACTTTGTGGTCAAATTTGGAACGGAAATGAGGTAAAGTCTGGCTATCACTGATATGGTGTTCAAGGCCAACGGCAGGTGCATTTTAGTCCTTGCCACGATGAAAGTCGTGGGACTGTGCTGACCATTGTTGGACAAGTGAGATTGGTAAAACAACAGCACGATCGTTGATTTTTGGTTGGTTGCATTAAAACACAGGTGCACAGGGCCGATGGAAGCCGTTTTGCCCCCCCAGAGCAATCTCTGCGCTTTTTAAATCCTGCCATAAAGGAATTCCCTAAATTTTAAACATTTTGCCACTCTAAATTGTATCGCCGGGTGCGCTTGCACAGCCTGCATCAGACTTGCAGATGCACTATGCCAGCAAGTGTCACTAATACGGTGAATTTCTATCCAAAAATAGGATATCTTACAGTTCGCATTGGAAACATATTCGCCGAAATATTTGAGCTGGCGAATCAAAGAAATGAGAAACATAGTGAATATTTACGTAACGATATTCTGCGGTTTTCGCTGGCGATTCTTAAATTATATGCTGATGTTATGAAACTCCCATTACAATGCAGTGCAGTCAGTCCAAAAACAGTCAGTCCAGGCGCATTATAGAAGCACATGCCCTCGCCTTTAAAGCCAGCTTTATCACTTGAAAATGTTAATGCAAAGAAATCGCACGCAGTTTTATTCAATAAGAATTTAACATATTAAATCAATGCTGTTGTTACAAATGCCACCTGCCTAACAATGGTCAGGACAAGCCCACGACATTCAACGTAGCAAGGAGTCAAATGCGTCTGTGACTGGCATGAGCCTTGAGCACCATATATGTGATAGCCCGACTTTAGCTCAGTTCCGCCCCCATTTTGAGGGAGAATACCCCGTAAGGATGGGTCCGACAGTCTCCCACCCCTCTTCTCCTATCTCTCGAGAGGACTTTCGGCTTGCCACATATTGTGCGAGCATGCCACCCATGCCGCACAGACCTTATACATTTACAAACATCTAGATTAGTTCCGGGATTCGAACCCGAGCACTTCGGTACGTCAGTCAGAGTCACTAACCGCTATGCTGACTGAGCGGTGATCATAATCTATTAATGTGCAATACAAACAAATTTCGACTTAATGCGCCGCTGTTGTCACCATATAGCTTAAGACTCTATGCCTACATTCGCCTCACATCTAACAAGTCTTTATTTATTAAAAGGTAGATTCTCATCTTTGAATATTCGAAACTCCATTTTATCGGTCGATTATAAGTTGCAAAACTACTAAGACAATTTTGAATCCCATACTTATGTATGACGGCTTTATTTGAATGCTTCCTAGTAATTCCTCAATTAATAAGCAACATATATTGAGTTAATAATCAGCATATTATTAGAAGAAACAGTTTAGTATTAGTTTCTGCCAGTGGCGTAGCAAGAATGTTTACCGCCCGGGCCGGTTACTCCTCTTGATATACAAACAAATAAGTACAAAAAATCTTGATATACAATCAGATAAGCACAAAAAATATCAAAACGACATGCAGGGGAATCAATTAAAACTTAATATTTGTTTCTGAAGAAAACTTAATTCTAACATTTTAAAATTATATTATTATTTAGCTTGTTTTTTAATTCGCAAAAACATCCATGACATTGTCGAAATCTATTTGATTGCTCTTGCTGTTATATAGACAGTAGAAAAATGTTTCTTAAATTCAAAATATATATTTGTAGTTCTAAAGAAACTTCTTAAATTATTTTTATCTAGAAAACGCTTATCCGAACTAACAACACTTGAAGCAAACGAGAGAAAATGTCTCACTAATATTACAATATTTAAAAATTTTTCTAGAGATTGTATTTTAGAATAAACAGCAAAAAAATTCAAAAATTCCTTCGACGTTCCCGTTTTGATTTCCCTAATAATAACGGAAATAAACTTCTTAACGAGGAATTTTTCTTGACAAAAATTTTACCGGGATAGTAGTTTAGTTCATGGTCGTTACCGGAGCGGACTGCCAGCTAAGAATTTTATTCTCATAGATATAAACATCCTAGTGAAAACGGACAAAAATAAAAGCAACAAGAAATATAAAAGTCTAAAACCGATTTCAGACTTTAGCAAAAACATCATTTAAGAAAGAGGTTCGGAATTCCTGGAACCTCGAAAGAGAAAACCAATACGCTCGCATTTAGATGACACTTCCTGAATAACAGATAAAATCACCGGTCACGAGAATGTTCATTAATGGAAGATTGACTATATTAGAAGCTCGCAGCAAATTTTATAGTCCTTCTTCTTAAAAATATATAGGTATTTATTTCTACACACAAAGGAACCTCGGATCACGAATGGCTCTCAACACAAACACATTCTCTAAACAGAAGGCATTTTGGGAAACGAAAGATAAATGATGTATTTTATACACTTGTTGTTCTCATGCATTAACTGAATATATATATCTCCTTCTCCATACAATTATTCTTTTATCATCGCTAAGTGAACTGTTGTTTCCTATTTTTACATGTTTGAAATTTCATTCTCTTGGAAGATAATAAGGGTCATTTCTTAAAAAACTGATTAATCAGGATCGCTATTCGTGGAAATCACTGAATAAGAATCTCGTATCGTAGAGAAATCCAGGAAAATAGTTGTGAAAAATATATTTTAATTATTCCCCCAAAATACCCATTAGAAATCAAACGTCGACATCTATATTAGTATAACTGTAACTGTTAATTTGTTTATTTATTTAATTTTTTATATTGGGCGAGTGATTACCGAAAATGGTAACCCTGATTTTTCATTCAGACCAATAGGAAAGGTGAATTGACTCTAACATTCTTGTAACTAACGTACGTTTGTTACCGGTGTTTACAAATTGAAAAGTATGTCAAAATTTTGTTGTATCGCTACTTTTTGTTTATTTACTATGCGTCAACTTGAGGATTAATAACTTCTAAATGACGGAAGAGAAGTACAGATTTTTGGTGGAATGGTTCGACCCAACGGTAAAAGTGAAAAGGCAATTTTTATTAGGCTATTTTCCATCTGACGGTAGCGTCGATATGTACGATGTTGTTTCTAAACGCCTGTTTCTTCATAAAATGCGCTGTGACAGTGTGAAATTATCAGATTTATTCATCGGGAGCATAATCAACGTACTTTCGAGGCAACTATGCATAATTAATTTCGGTGATAAAAGGACTGCTGAAAAATTTGCCAGAGATATCGAAAGTTCAATTATAATTGTAAATACATCCGGTTTTATTAAAATTGGTCAAATAATATCAGTCTTAGAAGAAAATGATCTTATTTTAAGTCATGGAAAAATGATAGAGAAAGAAAAAAGTGGTTTTAATTCCAGCTCTTTTTCAGAGAAATTAGCGGAAACGTTTCTTGTATTGGAAGTTAGAGGTGAAAGTGCCATTAATATTGTTAGAAAACTGCTATTTCCTGATGCCCCTATTGAGAAACCTCTCAAAGCAGAATTAGGTAATCTTCGTGAACACTGTATTGGGCCAAGTGATGAAAATATTTCTAAACGTGAAGTAAAAGTGTTTTTTCCATCTTCTAATGAAATTCATTGCAACACTGCTCTTTTCAGAAATTCTACTTGTTGTATCATAAAACCACATGCAGTCAGGGAAAAAAATGTTGGCAGAATATTACAAGATACTATTGAGGCAGGTTTTAAAATTTCAGCATTTGAAGTGATTACTTTCAATTTGTGTACTTCTTCTGAATTTTTGGATGTGTACAAAGGTGTTGTGTCCGAGTACAGAGAAATGGTAGAACAACTTATGACGGGACCCTGTATAGCCCTTGAGATTAATACACCGCTAAAAGAAAATGTAGCTACAGAATTTCGAACTTTCGTTGGACCTTCAGATCCGGAAATAGCTAGAAAATTAAGACCTGGAACACTTAGAGCTAAGTATGGACAAGATAAAGTAAAAAATGCAGTACACTGCACAGATTTAGTTGAAGATACAATACTCGAATTGGAATATGTATTTAAAATTTTACCCGCATAACAGGTGTGATATTTGTGTAAGCTGCAAAAATGAGAAAAAAAGTTTAATTTATTATATGTATATTTTGTATAAAAAGGCTGTTAAATATCTATGGTTAATTTTTATAATGAGTTCTTGCTAATTATAATTTTTGTGGGATTGAAATTAAAATAATTGTATGAACTTGTATGACTTTTTAAATTAATCAAATGATCACTTTTATTCCTTCAATTATAAAACTTTATTTTTGCTATTTTTTTTACACTTTTTTGTCTCTCTTTTTTTTTTTTTCCACAAATGGAAAATTAAGATGAGAGTTAAAAATTTGAGAATTTTTTAAAGAAGGACTATTCTGGTATTTATTCTTACAGAGTACTTATTTAACAGAAAGAGTCATGATTTTCTAAATCAGTTTCTGTGTTTTAAAATTTAAGATACATAATCTGAATAATTAATAATTTTTCTAAGCAAATAATCATATGGGACCATTTTTTGCTAGGTCTGAGAATTGTAATGATAATAATAAAATGATTGATTGTTAATACTTATAATAATTAAACATAAGCTTTAGTACTTATCATAATTAAATATAAATGAGATAATTAACTGTGCTTCAGTCAGTTTTCAATAAAAATATTAATGAATTCTTGCCCAATTTGTAAATACCGCCTTTTTCGGCATCTTTCCAGATGAAACCATAATTAGTGTTTTTAACTTTTTTGACTGCTACCTGAAATTAATTTTTATATCTTCAAAATGAAACCAGATAATTTTTAAACTTGGCCATTGTATTTTATCTGTAGGTGTCAGATTGTTATTACTTTCAAGTGTCCACTCCCTGTCAAACTTTGGAAAGATTTGTTAAATAAGACAATGTATGGTTATAAGTAATGTTTTGTTGTAATTTTTGCGAAAGGAGACTAGGTATGATGAAAAATTGCAATCATTTTATTCCCATTGTTCCAGATAAGTTTCGTCCTTAGTGGAGAAGATTATCTTACAAAGGTAAAATCCACTTATTCATGTTCTCAAAAATGTTGATGTTTTCCAGAAATAATTACTTCCACAATAGTAGTTACTGTATTTTGAATATGAAGATTAGTGAGTACAGTAATGCATAAAATATGTTCTGATAAATTAGTGAAAAATCAGTTGAGGGGAGGAAATCAATGATTCTGCTGAAATAAATAATTTTTTTACAAAATTATTACTAAACCAGCAAAACAAATTACAGAATACCACTAATCCTTTCAAACTGTATGATATCCTATACTGTAGTGATGAATAAATGTTTTATATTTGTACAAATGAAAATGTGAGGTAGATGTACTTTTTAAAGTATAATATACTGAAGTATGTGATAGATAATTGAGACCACAGGATTACGAAATTAAGAACTAATCACTGCATTATCATAAAGTGGTTTGAAAGCTTACTTATAATGACCTTTCGTATGAGACTTGGTTTTTCTAACCACTTCTGCCTTCAAATTCTAAATTTAGAATTACTGGATCAATATACAGTACTAAGTTCAAAATCCAGAATGATCTAAAATCCAAACCACCAGCAACCTTTTTTTTTAGAAATTTTTTTCGTATGCTTTATGCGTGTGCATTTGATATTTTTTCATAAAAAAACATGTGATTCCTAATTAGTCTTTGGCACTAAATAAAATACCTCCATACTGAAAAAACAAGCATTTATTATTAAACCTATTGACTAATCTGTATCCCTAATGCCAGCCCAGTGAATTGAGATTTATTATTTTTTGCTCTAGTTACCACCTGACTATCAAAATATGGCAGCTTGAGAAATGGCTTGTGCATTGATTTCTAAACATTAAAAAAAAAAAAAAAATAGTAACTGAATACTAAAACAGCATGATAAGCTTTTATTCTGACACGCTTGGCAATGATTACAGATTTTGGCCTATCTGTGCAATGAAGTGCCCGGTGTGTTGACCTGGGGAAATTTAAAAGAAATTTCTTTCTGTAAGCAAAAAAATAGATTTTGTAAGTTAAACTCATAGGCCATTTTGCACTGTTTGAGTTGCAAGTAACCGATTTTTTTTTATTCAGATAAGGCCAGGATTGGTGCCATGGCAAAATGTTTTGAATTTAGAGAAGTACCACACAACAAAATTAAGGGTTAGCAAAATCTTCAGAATTTAGAAAAGGTGTTAGGACACAAAATTTTTAGAATTTAGAAAAGGTGTTAGGACACAAAATTTTTAGAATTTAGAGAAGGCTTGGCAGCAGAATTTAGGATACACGGAGACTGCACTGGGACGGAATGTTTAACACCGGCCATGCATAAGCTTAAAAAGTATATGTGGGAATTTGTTTAGTCTGGATTCAGATAAAGCCTTAAACATTTGCTGGAGATTGGCAAAGGCATCATAAATAATTAATATAATTTACACTTAACTTCATCAGTGTATGATAGAAGCAAGATAAAGTTTAGTGTAAAAACATATCTTTATTCGCCAGTCTCTTGATACATTGTCAACTAGTGTATGGCACATGATAGCTTCCAGTTAATGGAATTTGTTAAGAAATGTTTAGAAGTTGTAATAGATAACAGTAATATAATAGAAATTTTTTCATTACACAATATTTGTCTAATACCTGTAAAAATCGCAAATCCTGAATCCCCGAAGTCCCGATCTCGGACTTTGTACTGTATTATACTTCAAATTCTTTCAGAGTTCCTGTGGTATACAAGAAGTGTGAAGTGTTCTTGCTCCAGACAAGAACAATTTCATGAACATGAATTTAAATATTATACTAAAAGTTAATTCATTTTGCTTATAAGTTTTATGAGGAAATTAAAATTTCTTACTTATCAACAGTAGTTAACTCTAGTTCACTGGTGGAATGCTGCTGATTAAGATTGACGTTAAACCTTCAGGAGTCACAACCGTCTTCACTTTTCCATTTGATATATAAAGGCATGTATTTTGTACAAAATACTCAGATATGAATTTTATCCCAAAATATTTGACAATAATAAAGGTGCAAAAAATATTGGCTTAAATGGAAAATTATAATTAAGGAAGATAGATGATTTTCATGAAAGATTTGAATTCTTCATGCGTCCATTCTTATCTTTTCAGTATATCTTATCTCGTTCATTTGCACTTTGGCAGCTGAGGGTGATGCTTCGGTAAAACCTTCAAAACTAGTTCTGTGAAAATTTCCAAATATAATGCTGATTTTTGTTCTTTGACTTCTAAACTAAGATTTGAGTATTTGTATGAAAGAAATAAAATTTTCAAATTTCACTTCAGGTGAAACATGCTCATTTTTACACTAATTTTGTGATCACTTTATTATGGAGGCACCTAATAGGTGGGCTACCATTGCCTCCCACAAAGAGACGGAAAAATTACATCCATTCCTTCTCCGGGACTCAAACCAGAACCCTTCAGTATGGCAGTCAGAGTCACTAACCACTTTCCTGTCTGGGTGGTGTTATTAAATGCTAGTGGAATGACTTTATTTTTCGTTCACATACACATTATTATTTCAAAGGGCTATTAGTCTCAAAACAGCATTTTGCATAATTTCACTTTTCAAATTGCTGCCATCAAATATTATCACCATGTATTAAGGGAATTAAATAATGAAGAGCCTGCATGAATGTTTTATGCATTGTCAGAAAACAACGGTACCTAGAGCCATCAAATTTTGAATAATGTAGTCCTCCAACCAAACACGTGCTATTGGAGGCCTGAATTTTGAATTTGTTTTATTAACTAGTGCAAATTTTGTAAAACTTTAATGAATTTTTGATTAACAAACTCAGTGATTTCAAAGTGAGCAATAACAACACTGTACGGAAAAGAAAAGAAAAAAAAAAAAAAAAAAAAAAAAAAATCATCTCCAGCACGTGAGACTGTGTATCAGAAATTCTAAGATATACTCTTTTTAAATTATTTTGTGATATTGCTGTTTAATTTACTTTTATGGTTTAAGGACGAAGAGCATAATATTTAATAAATAAAGTAACACACAAAATGTTAGAAACATTTTGGCCATAATATAAAATCTGAGAGCTTTTAGATTTTCTTTTCAAACAGTTTTTCCTGAAGAATTATGAAATTTCTAACAGAATTTGTTATTAGTTTGCAGCATCTTGTCATGTTCATTTCAGATATGTAATTATTACTATATTTTGCAAAATAGATAATAATTTACAAATGTAGATGATGAATTTTGTGATGCATATGCATTTAAAACAAGGAATGATGATAAGAACTATCATCTTCCAAAACTTTTGAGTTTGCAAATTATGAGTTACTGATTACTTTTTGAACAAATAATTTTAATATGTAAAATATTTTGATGTACTTACTTTGAGCAAGGCTTAAAAATAGAGATAATATTAGAAAAAAATTTTTAATTTATATTTCAATATTTAATACAAGATCTATGCACTTAACTTTCAAGAATGCAAGTGTCCAAAAACAAATGTGAGTTATGTATGTATTTCAGATATAAGATATTTTTTATTCATGTTCTTTTCTCCAGTTTAAAAAATTCACTGTAATTTTCCTGCATTTTTTTATTCAGAGTTTATTTAATTTATGCCAAAGCTTACATAAACATTGTATATATCTGTTTATCATGGAGAAAAGGAATTTCTGTATGTATTTTGTTATTTCACCAAAAATTTCAATTGAGATTTCAGCATTTCTAAAGACTTTAGTTAGTACTTATTTTCACTACTTAGCCCTTATTTTCAAATAGAAAGCCTTTCTACTGTCCTGAAATACTTAAAAAAGAGCAAGAACATTCTGTCGGAAATGTACTTCAGCTCAGAATCAAAACAGGAAAAAATAGCATTCTCCTTAAGAAAAATGTTGTTTTATTGTCCCAAAGTTTCAGCAAAAAACTTTGATCATTGTTCAGCTAATTTAAGCATTTTTAAACATTTTAGCAGGTATTTTGTGTTTAAAATAGATAAAAAAAATTACCTTTGAATGGAAATGGAAATATAAATTTGGCTGAGAATCAAGACAACAAAATGGCATTTAAAAAAAAAAAAAAGTTGGCATCAGGGAATTGGTCACCAAATTACCATAAATTGAAGATTGAACAGAAATGTTAATTTACTGATGGATATCTGCCAACTCTCTCAGTTTTACTTGAAAACTAAATTTTTAATTTTAAGCCTTTACGTAGGAAAAGTTTCATTTACTTCTTAGCAAAAAATGAAATTTATTGAATGAATAAATGAATGAAACTTAAAATTGTGCAAATTCCATTCTTCCCAGCCCTAGTAAATTTTAGCATGAGTTTTTCCTTATTAAATTTTACTTGATCTGAATTTGAATTCTCTCAATCTGCAGGTGTTTGTAAAACATTTTATGAAGATTCAACCAATGTTTATTCAGTTAATATTTGTATCTAATTATGTTTGATCCCAAAAGCTTATCCCCAAGCCATTGACACAAGGACTAGTGACCAGCCGCATTGGCACTAGCGGCGACAGCCAAGGACTATGAGAACAGTTATCTCATTTTAACTGAAGCAGAGGCCAAAGCAGGATGTTGGGGACAGTACCTTGCCCGTTAACTACCAGGAACATCCTTTCCAACCATAGGGTCACCACTCATGACGATTTTCTCTCTGAAAAACTAAAAACAAAGGGATAGAATAGAATCTCGCTTTGAGCCCCAATCTAAAAAAAGACAACCACAAGGGAGGAAAAAATGGAAAAGGAACAGATAAGGAGAGTTGAAATTTTCAATGAATCATCCTGATTCAATGAAGTTTGAAGAGAAACGTCTTGACTCTATGCTGTTGGATGAATCATCCTGATTCAATGAAGTTTGAAGAGAATCAACTTGATCCTGTGTGGTTTGAAGATGAACTGTTAATTTCTTGAGAACCGGAATCCTCATCGAGAGAAAAATTAAAGACTGGAGAGTTTCAATATGAAGTTCTGTCTACAGAGTAAAATGTTCAACATGTGGTTGATTGCACATGTAAAGTAAATAATATAGTACAGATTCCTCCTACTAGTACATGAATTCTTTTGAATCATTTTAAATGTTCACGTAAGACAAAAAAGAAATTCTATGAAGGATATTATGATGGTGATCAAGATGCACATTTTAAAGAAGCCCACATAATTAATCGATGCAAGAAGCCTCCAAACTTGTCATCAAAAATTCCCAATTTGCTCCTCATACTCAAGAATGTGAAATATATTGCTGCCTATCGCCGAGATTTTGTACGTGCCAGAGGAGGGGGTATCTGTAATCTTACGGCTTTCAAGCATGTGGTCACTGCAAGACAGATTCTTTAAAATGGTAAATGGCAACAGAAAGATAAAGTTTTTAAAATATTTATAAATGAAAATAATAAATTAGCAATAGTTCCTTATTCATTTTAATTTGGACATTTTTTCTCTTTTCTAAAAATAGTAATCACTTATAATAACTTTCCCTGGATTGTATCATTTCTAGATTAATCTATATCATATGACTTTTAGATAAGACAGATGATATAAATGGCACTATCGTGTTGAAGATTTATATTATATTTCCATCACTTGATACTGCACTGTCAGAATACCCTTTTGCTGCCATTTGAGATAAACCTTCCTAACAAGAATTATGCAAAACTTACTACCATTTTATTTGGATACCAGGTATCACCTGTTTGAGTATAAGATATACAACATCAGTAAATGTTTACAATTGCTATATTTCTATATCTTCCTATATATAAATTAGCTAATTTATATATAGAGAGGGTGTTTCAGCAAATCAGTTACAAACTTTCAGGAGGGAGCACACTTAAATGATGGAAAATCACATAGCAATGCATGGTCGAAAAGGCTTTCCTGGCGCAGTAGTATCAACACAAAACACAAGAAAGAGCAGCTGCAGTTTCTCATCCGTTATAACGAGAATTTCATACACCAATGTCTTGATGTAACCCACCCCAGAGGGAAAGGATAATGCAAGTGAGGTGTGGTGACCTTGCTGTACAATGGACCAGACCACCCCTGCCGAAACCATGTTGAGGATACATTTCGAACACCTTCTTTGATGATAACTGTCTATTTTTGTTATTTCTTTCTGCTATACTAAGCATAATATTTTTCCTCACCCTGTTCAGGTTCTTCCTTTCTTGTGGTCTGTGTTATCACTAACATGACAGGAAAGCCTTTTCAACCATGCATTGCTATGTGACTTTGCATCAGGTGTATTCTCTCTCTCCTGAAAGTTTGTAACTGATTTTCTGAAACACCCTGTATATACATACATAAATTAGCTTAATTTTAATTCATGTGTGTATGTGTTAGATTCGTTTCCTATAACTGATTCTTTCAACTATCATAATTCCCCCCCATTTTACCCAATGTTATAACTTTCTAAAAATTTGCCATTTTCCTATTTTTTAGATATTTTAAAATTTTTTCATCAATTCTAAAATAAAAGGAAGGATGATATGGTAAAAGCACATCTTAAATAGCTATAACACAGGACAGATTAGTTTTACCTTCCAAAAATGGTAAGAATGATGATAAGGCATCATGCTGAGTGAATTTATTTAATACAATACTGCAACACACGTGAGTATCTCCCAACAAAGGATTCTTTTGTACGAGGGTTGGAACTTTAATAGTGGCAACTATATATTTACAAGGAATACAAAAGTGATTCATGTCACCATGTTTTACAGTCCTTCAATATAGTCGCCAGCATTGTGTACAACTCGTTTCCAACGATGTGGAAATCGCAGAATACCTGTAGCAGCTCCTGTTTTGTTGATAGTTTGAATGAACCGGTCTACTGCCGCAAGAATCTCAGGAACAGTTTGGAAGCGAGTGCCACGAAGTGGTTCCTTCATCTTAGGAATTAAGTCATAGTCACAAGGGCTTAGATCTGGGGAGTATGGTGGGATGGTAAAGCCCTTCCCAGCCCCATTGCTTGAAGAAATCAGTCACAGCTTGCGCTGCATGCGGCCCAGCATTGTCATGCAAAATGAGAGGAGCGTTCTGCAGAAAGTGTCGCCGTTTTTTTCTCAAAGCTGGTTGGAGATTGTGCTCCAAAAATAAGCAGTAATACTGCGCAATGACGGTCTGCTGTGGGGGAAGGGTATGCGTTAGGATGACACCATCACAGTCGTACACAAGAATCGCCATACCTTTCACATTGCTGGGGTTCTGACAAAATTTCGAACGTCGTGATGACGCCATTCGTTTGATTGGCATTTCAGTTCTGTCTGGTACGATCGGGCCCAAGTCTCATCTAGTTACATCTTCATGCTTAACTTTTGGAAATGAGCGTATAAAAAGTTATTTCATAAAATGGAGTTCTGTTTTTGCTTACATGAAATAAAACTGTATATGACTTTTATGTATTCATAAATTTTTATTACTCCCTTTTTACCAAAAAGTTTTGGTTTTAAAACTTCTTTCAGCATTATTTTCTTAGTGTTATTTTTTTTGTGCACAATTTTTGTTTCAGCATTTTTTAAAACTTCTTTAATAAAAATATTTTGGGGGGAGATGCTACTTTTTAAGTTCTTTAACTTTTGAATGTATTATAAATTTTGCCACATGACCATTTAAACATTTTACATCATGGAGTTTAAAGTTCTATACTATTCCCAAATCTATCAAATATGTCCTTTGATTTTCAAAATCTTGCACAGTATTTTATGACTGAAAATATTTAAAAAATAATAATTTAGCATACAAATGAACACAGAAGAGGAAGTTGTATTTATTCTGTTCAGTAATTCAGCATTCATACACAGAACATTTTCTAGAAGTTTTTTTTATACAAAAGGCTTATGCATAGCATCAAGAACTAGGATAAAGTTTACCTTATATAAAATTAGATTTTTTTTATGCAATATCAATTGTTAACACCAACAATTGTAATCATTTTTAGATAGAAATCAAATAACTAATTGTTCACCAAATGCACAATATAAAATGAACATCACATCATTAAACACTGTAGAAGCAAATTTAAGATATAACAACATTATTTTCTGTTTTAAATAATACTAAAACTGATTAGAACCAAGAAAATAATCTAAGTAAACAATTACAAATTTATAAACAATAGATATGAAATAAAGAACTATACTGTGAAATGATGTTAATAACAAAAAAGTCCGAGTATTATCCAAGACTAGTTTACTGATATTTAATCAGCTTTCTTTTAAAAATAAATAGGACATACACAATTAAAACATTTAAATAAAATTCCATAGCAGCATTAAGTCTAGGTTAAAAAACACTTACCCTGTAACTAAGCATTTTATTATTATTTGCTTTTACTCTACCATCCAATTTCGATAAAAAATAAAATCATTAGAAACGCAGTGTTTTTTATAATCCATTAATTATTTATACAAACAATTAACATAATTCAACAAAAAATAATGAACTTATTATTTCCTACAAAAATGTATCTGAATTAAGCTCTTTGCTCAATGACTGATTACAAAAAGTACAGAAATACATGAGAATAAATAATATCTTTGGCGATACACCTAGTTTATGCTACCTCTTATAGGATTTACTTGTAAAATAAGAATTTTATGATACACTATATTACTCCATGTGTATTTATTTACATCTAATATTTAATTTTTAATTTATAAACAGCAAACAATTTCCAAAAAACTGCCTTAAAAAAAAAAAGAATAAAGCATCTTGAAATGCAGTAAAATTTTAGAAACATTTTAAGCTTTTTTTTTTTTCTTCCCCCATAATGAATTAAGTTTAAAAGTATATTTTCATGATTAGAAAAAGGCAGTTTTTCTTCATTCACGAGATACAATTGCATTAAACTTGAAATGTCTTTACTTTTACCAATGAAAACATCCTCAAAATATTATCACATATTACACTTAAAACACATTTAGTTAATCTTTTAACAATGCACAGGCGAGTTCATTCTCTTTGGAGAAAAAAGTGTGTATTCTTAAAACATTGATTTGTTTATTTAAATGAGATTGCAAACAGCCATCTACAATTTTCTGTATGTATTGGAATCAAAGTATCCTTATAAAGATATCACACATGTGATCTCAAAAACAGAGTTCAATATAGCTAGTTTTTCACCTGTAATATATGAAACTTAATAAAATTTGAAAATTTATCAAAGTAATATGGATCTAATGGAAAGATCCGATATTACTTAATGTATACATACTGTAGTTCGAACAGTGGCACAGCTAGAGCTTTTACCCACTCTTCTGTCAATGTACACCAAAAAATTAAATCTATAAAATGTCGAAACTATACATACAGAAATAAATATAAGTGTATTAATTTTTAAATAAAACTAATTCCACCATTTTAAAGGGCTATTTTGCTTCTTTCTCTGCTAGCAAAATTCTCAGTGACACTCTAGAAGTTTTTTTGCTTAAATCACTCTAGTAGCTCTTCTCTAAACATTATTTATTAAAATGAAGTACTCACTTTTAGATCTTAGGTGCTTCTTAATTGGTTTGTATTTAGGAAGTAGCTGTCATAAAATGCAATGCTTGCAGCAAATGTGAGAAAAATTAAAACAAAACTCTGAAGTATTTCTTTCTCAGTGTGGAACTCTTCCTTATTCTGTGTCATTGAGAACATAATTTAATTGTCATTCATATTTTCCAAACAAAACTTTTGATGGAATAAAGAAGGCAGATAAGGAAAGTGAAGCTATTGAAGTCTCTTTGTAATTTCTTTGAATACTACGTTTAGTGTAAAAACAATTTTCTCCTCATTTCACTACATATCACATTTGGCATCTTGTGGTTCTTCACCTCACCAATCATTGAGAGGGTAAGATAACTAAATATTAGTAGTTGAACCTGGAGTTAAAATTTCAGACAATAAGTTGGCTACCTTATGTGGTTTCCCTTATTGTATAACACAGGATATGTAACAACATATTCACATATGTATGATATGAATACATGCCCTCTTTGTTACATAAATATGAGCTAATTCCCATTTTAAGCCCTTTGTAGAGGATTAAGAATTTTGTCCTTTAGACAGATAACAGTAGTGAAGTTTTCTATGATCTAATAAATCTCAATTAATCTTTCTGCTCGAAAGATTCATAAGACTAACCCCTTAATATGTGTTATACGAAAATGTTAACTGGTGTGGACTGCCCCCCTAGCTATGCCACTGAGTTGTAACTGCATATATAAAAAATACTTAAATTATATGAATAAGAAGTAACAAATACTCTTACAACAAACTACTTTTTACATCAAGTAACAAGGTTTATTTTACTCTAATAACGTCATCATTAATGCATTTTTGAAACAGCATATACATATACCAAGTTATTTAACAGTTTTAGGACTGGAGACTCAAATTTGTCTTTTTGTAATGTGCACTTATCCTTAAAATGTTAAATTTCATATATATGGAAGTTAAAACATTGTTCAAACTGTTGTTGGATATTACCATTCTAATAACAGACAAAACACTTATTTGCACTGAAATTGCATTTCTACAAGATGCCACTGATTTTATTATACATGTAAATTTATAAAATAAATTACTTTTATTCCAATTTATTTCATTGTTTTCCCCAGAAAAAGACATTACCTTTTGAAAATGCATTTCAAAATTTGTTAAAATTAATGCAAACAGACATTTTCTATCACTTCTAGAATGTAATTTTTCTACATAAAATCCATCACATAATTGACTCTACAATTCTACATTTTGCAACACCAATACAGTGATGCCACTGAAGTTACATTTTTGACTGGACCACTAATAATACACACAGTGAATATCAGCCTATAATGCACAAACTTTGGAACAAATCTCCTCAGTGAATTCAGAACACTTTGCAGAGCCACCAAGGTCAGCCGTTCTTACCTAAAAATGAAATTTAAATTTGATAAAAAAATATCATACTATTAGTTTCAAAATTCTACAACAAAACTTTATGTATGGTTAGCTGATTTTCCAGTTTTCTCATTTATTCAGAAACAGCATGTTCAGGCCCTTATATAAAAGTATTCTATACTTTGCATATAACTTAATCCCACCTTTCGATATACTTTATAAATATTTTTACACAACAGTATTCATATAATACCTAATTGCGAAAATTCAACATAACAACAATATTTTATTCATAGTTACTATTTAGGTGGAAGACCAAAAAATACAATATGCATATATTCATGGCAGAAACAGTTATCACAAGCCTATAAAGCAGAATGTGACATATAAAACACCAACAGTTTCTTCTAATTTCACAAAATATGTAAATATGTAATAACTTAGTATTGATGTGATACACAGCAAGATTTCTACACATGTAAAACATGCAATAATCAGGTTTACTAAACCTATATCAAATATTTCCAATTCTTGATGCAATTTTATTAATAAATTAATATATCAAATGTTATATTTCTATTCTGTGCAAATAGAATATAAAAACAATTGAATGGTAGTACAATAAAAGCCTTACTATCCGGCATTCAACTAACCGGAATATTTCTGAATTTTGGAACTCTTTTTTTAAATGTAAAATTAGGCAAATAAGATATTTGTAACTGTGTTATTAAGCATGAATAGGACTATGATAAAAAAATGGTGCTAAATCACACTGTTTTTGCATAAAGCTTTTGGCATTTTGTAAACCTGATTAATTCTTGATAACTTGGTTCAATTTTTGCAAAAAATGATACAAGTTAATTCTGAATTTTGGAACTCTTTTTTTAAATGTAAAATTAGGCAAATAAGATATTTGTAACTGTGTTATTAAGCATGAATAGGACTATGATAAAAAAATGGTGCTAAATCACACTGTTTTTGCATAAAGCTTTTGGCATTTTGTAAACCTGATTAATTCTTGATAACTTGGTTCAATTTTTGCAAAAAATGATACAAGTTAACTGCTATTTATCCGATTTTCAATCACATTTTGAAAAAAAAAAAAAATTAATATTAGCTCTGTATTCAATCGGATAACCTTTCTAATCCTATTACAAAAAAAAAAAAAAAAAAAAAAAGTGATTAAAATTTCAGACTTGTCTTCAACAGAAAAGAATGCAATAAATAATAAATAAAGTATTTCAAACTCAAGGGATCCTCGCATCAAGAAAAGTGCAACTTTCTGTGTGAAAATGCATAAATGCTGTTATATGTGAAAAATTATGACAGGCAATATATGTTTTTGAAGTTATGTCAGTAATGTTACATGTTGATTAACTAAATAAAGAACGATCTATTCGTTCAAACTCTGTAGCACTCATCTAGTGACGCCTCCACCAATTTTCATGTTCAACGAAATTCCGTAATCAAATATGATGTTTTATTTCATCGTTAATATTTAAGAATGCCTTCTTTTTCTTTCATAAGCTCCCATATTTTAGATGTAGGCATTTGACATTCAAGTTGATAACAAACAAGATGACTCTTTATAATTTTAAGACTGGTTTCTTCTATCCATTTGTCTTTTCTACTATGATTTTATTTTTTATGCACTTACCATATCTTGAAAATCTCTTCAGGATATAATAATTAAACTATAATCATATACATATCTGTATTGGGATATTTAATCAAAATAACATATCAGTGCCTTTCATTCAACCTAATTTCAGTAACCATTCCCCCCCCAGCGCTTGAATGCTTGAAAAATTCCAAATAATTTTCATAGAATAGGGCAGTTCTCCGCAACCTTTTCTCACCTGCGACGCAAAAAAAAAATCTTTCTGGAATTTTGTGGCACACCAAAAGCTAATGTATATATGTATTGATTTATACACAAAATTTACAATGAATTTTTGTTTTTAATTTGAAAAATATACAATTATAAAACCATAACATAATAATTTATATGCAATCATAATAATTATCATAATAATCGAAATTTTTTAAAAAAATTAAAAAAACAAAAATTCTTCAATTTGATTAGTTTATTTCAAATTTTTAAAAAAACAGTTTTAGAGCTATTATTTTTAATTAAAATGGTCTGAAACCAATATATTTCGTTTAAATTTATGTTTAAAAAAAAGTTATATATTTTTGAGTTCCGAGTTATCAAGGAAGTGCCGAAAAAATTCAAATGCTGACACACAATCACACACACAACCACACAACAGTAAAATATATAAAAACATTTAAAATAGACATTATTAAGGAAAAAAAATTGTCATTGTGTATAAAATACATGATAAAAAATTGCAAAATGTCAAATACATGTATTTGATTGCGGCACACCTATATCCTACTCATGGCACACCAGCATGCCGCGGTACACCGGCTGCGGAGCACTGGAATAGGGGATCACCCATTTTCTAATATCGTATTACTATGATGCAAAAGCATTTCTACTAGCCTCCATCTCTTTCACTTAAGTGGACAGCTTTCCTATCCTAAATTAAACGATTCAGTCTATTCTTTTGTTTAGAATAAATTCAGTCCTCCTCACTTACTTTGAAAAAAGATAAGGTTACTTGAAGTTAAACATACTTTTACACACTATTACTTTTTACCTATACTAAATTCAAAAAGCTTAAAACTCTTTCAATACACAACATTTAAATGTTTATCAAAAACTGAAACTGCACTTTAATGCTTTATACGCTAAACATTTCATTAGCAATACCAAATGTCATTAACTGTTTTGTAATGGCTTCTCACTCACTGAACCATTCTCTTGGGACAGTATGCTGATGTGATGCACTGTCTTTTTGGGATGCACAATTTGCACTGCTAAGCCTAACTTTCAGAATACATTTGCATAGATTAAATTCATGGTCCAGTTGTTCCGATTTTTGGCAAATTATGAGAGGAACATTCAGGTAGTTATTAGAATTAATTTGGAAACTTTATCAATATATTTTTCTTGCCATTTGAGGTATAAAACAAGTTCTCCATACACAAAATACACCACTAAACCATACACAAAATATTTGCCTCAGTCTAACAAAACTTTAAGAGCAATGAATAAAACTTCTAAAACAACGAGACATATATTCCAATATCGCCAGAAATAAAAACAAAAGTATTCAAAAGCATCAAGTACATCCCCATGTTTTATATTAGCTGACACAGTTAATATCCAGTTCGGTTTATTTGCATTAGTCAACCTATGATTTCCACTTGATTCCCTGCCCCCCCCCCGGGCCAAAAAAATGCAATGGAATGAAGATCCAACATTCTCCAGTTTATGATAAATTCCAAATTCCATTATAACAAATGCAAAGCTGCATCTAGTGGTAAAAAAAGATTTTAATGTTTTACCCAAATATGCAATACACCCACCGTAAGAATCCGTTTACACAGCTATTCATATATGAACACCTGGCTCTGTGATACAGTTGGCGGTTGATGCATATATGACAGAATTCCGAAAGGGTTAAGAGATATTATGCCCTATCTGACAGAAACAAGGCATCAAAATTTAATATAATACATAAAACATGCATCTATACCTTGCCTTCCTTGATTGTTTCAAAACATGCTTGGGAAATTTTATCAGCATAGCTGCCTAAGTTCATATGCCGCAACATCATGATTGCACTTAAAAGTAGGGCAGTTGGATTAGCTTTATCTTCTCCTGCAATATCTGGTGCAGTTCCATGGACCTTTAAGATATGAATTCTTTAATCTCAATATAATTAAATTTTACACAATATAATATCAACACATAAAAATAATAAATTCAGCAAGAGAGAGAAACATTAAAAAATCACCAAATTTAGAGACACACAGTAAAAAAACACGCTACATGGAAAAGTTTTTTTTTTTTCAGTGTTATAAAAAGGAATAAATTTAGGCCCTAATCCAAATATGTTATAAGTATGTGAATTAAATATTACATATTTATTTGGCAATAAATTGCCCAACTGGCATATTTTTGACACCTTTACAGAAATTGGAAATTTATAAAAAAAATGAATTTTATGCGCATGATTGTAAAAGTAGAACAGTTTTTATAAAATTTATGAAAAATTGTCAGTGTTTGCAGATATGCATTGTTTCTAATAGTCTTAGAGCTGAAGTAGTTAAAATAGAGTCCATCCCTCCACAGATTTAGATTGCTCTAATGCCAGTAAATAGTTTCAAAATATCCCACCCTTTTTTTTTTCCAGAGCTCTTTTCATGTCTTACTCATATGCTTGAAGAATTTCCATATTCACCAACAATAGTAGGTGGGAAACATAACCTTTGTGATAATCACACTTTTAACATTTTTGAAGGTCACTCTTTCATCACAGTATGTTGCAGCACAACCATATAATCAATCAGGTACCCCGAAAATTTTATTCAGGGTTAACTGATTGTTGCTTATTATTCACAAAGCCAATCCACAATGGCTTCATTACGAGCTACGTGGTTTTAATTCCATATTTCTCCAAAATGTAAATTCACACACAGAATGGCAGCCATAGAAAAAGGACAGACACGTCAGATGAGAAACATTAAGAACTTTTAAGAAGTAAAAATTGTTTTAAAAAACCTAAAGATTCTAGAGAACCACACGAACTTTGATGTATAAAGAGAAGAAACACACTTTTTTTTATAAAAATGATTCGGTACTTCCTTATTATAGTGGACCCAAAGATTGAATCGCTAATCAACCGAGATATCTTGCCAGCTTGTGAAGCACAAAGATAAAAATAAACGGCGCAATATACAATAATAATATTCATATACTGCTTCTTAAGAATATGTTCGATAATCGTTATAACAAGGCCATATTTCCAAAACTGCTTTCAACAATTAGTCAAAAACATCATTTTTTCTAATGTACTTTTTCCACATAAATTCCAAAAGATATGATTTGAGGTGATGTCCCATTGTTTTTATTATGCCACTTGGCTAATATGAGTGCAGGATCTACAAAATTGAACTTAGTTATCACAGTAAAGTTACTATAACCAGCTTCTTCAAGTTGCTTCATTTTTTACCCCTTCAAGCAGTCTGAATATATCATTAATCTATCTTGTACATGTTGAATAATTTTCCTTCGTATGTGTACTAGTATCTCTATTGGACATGGACAACAAAGCATTCACCATCTTCCAGGCATATTCCTCCAAACATGTACTGTTATGGGAGTACTCTGCCACTGTTGTTTTTACATTGGACAAACAAACTTTCATTGATTTCAACTATTATTGGGACCGCCTATTCGCCCATTGAATTTTTGCATCAGACGTAAGGAACACACTTCCTCCATGTAATTGTTTCAATCAATTGCAGCATTTTCGCACATATTACACTGTTTGTCACACCAACTGATGGAAGTCAACTTCTCTGCCCAAGAATACAAAAATCTAATAGCAGTGACAAATGATATTCTTGAACCACTGAACCAATATCGAATATTGAGGCCCTTGTTTCTTTTACAATTTTCATGGTTAACAAACAGTTTCGCATTGTGGCCATTTTCGCATACTTGTTTGTCAGGTAAAAAAAATCTTGAAAAAACAATATGTCATCCACCTCTTTATTTGATGAATTAAAGGTTGTTAACCCCATATTCACAAAAAAGAAAGAAATATCTTTAAAAAACTAATGGAAATTCGAAACCCTTAACAAAAATGAAACACGATGCTAATATAAGAACACATGGCGAGAGCAAAAATGTAACGACATATAAGAACATGTATCTTGGTTGATTAGCCATTCAATCTTGGTGGCCACTATAATATGGAAGAATCAATGATTTTATGGAACTAGAATATTGCTCATGCAGTTGGTCTGATTTTCCCCCCTTTTTTTTTACAGCTGAATGACACTGCTTTTAAGAAAAGAAAATACACAAATTTTTTCCAGTCTTTCTCAAAATATTGTCCTTGAAATTTATGACGCTATTTACACACAGTAACATAATGCAAGCACCCCCTCCCCTCAAGACATTATTTAACGGCAATAAATTTAAGCTACATTTTGGTCTTCATGAAATCTAATAGCAAAGAGATGTTTACACACATGCTACACAAACAGAAATGGTTTCGCCTAATGGCTTAGCATATCATATTTATATAACTTGTTTGAGATATTAACATAACTTAATATGTAACTTAAGATATTTCCGCACTTTCTATTTTGATTTCTAAATTCTTTGGAATTTAATTATAAAATATTCTTATATATTATTTACTCAACATATACTTTAATATTAATAAAATCAGCAGTGAAATCCTAATACTTACCGATTCAAAAACTGCTCCTCCTTTACCAATATTTCCACTAGGAGTAACTCCTAAACCTCCTATCAGTCCAGCACAAAGGTCACTATGAGGAAAATTTTGCATTATTTATATATATTACTATATAATTTGTATACATTTATATAAAATAAAATATTAAATAATCTCATGATATTAGCTAATAAAATATGCTAAGGTCAGAAATGTAAAAGTTATAAGTAAACTTTCATGCAAGCAAATAATACAATTGAATATAACATACTGAAAAAAAAATTACAATATGAGTCTAATTTAAATAGCATGAATCTTATAAACAAAGTAAAAATATATCCATAAATCATCTACATATAGATCTCTATAGTACTCTAATACTAAAAAATGAATAAACGTTTCTGTACACAGTTCAGATACACCAGAAAAAATTCTTTTTCAGATGTATAAGTTATTACCATATACTTTCACATTAAGTTATAAATAATAAAATTTGGGAGTAACACAGTGATGAAGTCCAACAAAAAAATGGCTATCAAAAATTTAATTAAAAAATGTACGATTTTTATGGAATAAAAATACTTTTCCCAATAGGACACAGAATAACAATTTATATATAAAACTATATACAACAACAACAACAACAACAACAAAAAAGGGGGGGGCATAACCTATAAGTACAATATATTTCTATGATAAAAACAAAATTTAACCTACTAAACATAACTGACAAATTTACTTTGTCTTATATTGAAATTAAATCTTACCTTAAAATGTCCCCATACAAATTAGGCATTACTAGAACATCAAATTTGGAAGGATCTTGAACCATCTATGAGAGGAAAAAAAATAATAAATGCTGAAAATTATTGCAAAATTAATTTTTTGGGACAGGACAGCCAATATTTAGTTGTTAAATATTCTATGTATATAAAAGTGTTATTACTTAATATTGTGACTTTTTAATACTTTTTATGTTTGTAGACAATAGCAATGCTGGCTTAATTTCTCCTCACACAGTATCACTTCTGCACAGATACGATTTTGAAATTTCTGTGCTTATTTAGTTTACTCTAAAACTTTTTATTCAGCAAAAGTAAATAATAATAAAAAAAATATATACATTCAAATTCCAAAATTAAACAAAAGAGAATAATCTGTTTTGAAACATTATACACTAATCAACAAATTAAAATATTTATCTGCTACGTGCGCAAAACAAATAATTTGAACTAAATTGGCCCTCCTGAACATAAAACTGACAGTAAAAAAATTGTAATATGAAACACTTTAAAGCGACATGAATAATTTAGATTCTAACAAAAGAAGTAGAATATTCGAATTTTGTCAAATTACTAATATGCTCATGTAAACTATGAAATTTTTGGGAGTTGCTATATTTAGCATAGAAATATGCAGATAATATGGTAAAATAATGCTACTACTGAGAAGCTCTCTTTTAATCACCAAAGTCTTTTAATTTATTAAATATTTAAGCTTCATTTAATATACTCAATTAACATATGAAAATGTTGATCTACATTATAACAAAAATGACATAAATGATAATATACATTCATTATATGTACTACTGATGCTACACTATAACATGCAGATAATATAAGAAATATTCTAAAATAGACAAATATTTTAAGACTCATTGTTATTCTTCCTGCATAATATATGTTATCACTACACAGAAACTAGCATCATATTAGGGTCTGATCTATCCCGATATCTTTGCTGTATTTTCAGAATGTCTACATAGAATCTGTCCCCATGTTAACACAGCTGCTAAATTCTCAAGGAGAAACTCCAGTGGGAATGCAGTAAGTAAATTTTCAAGTATTCTGCACTTCAATTTGCAATAACATTCCAGGCACTTTTAAACAAACCGCCAGTAATTTTCTGCATTATTATTTCACAGAAATCCTTATACCACTTCAGTAAAGATCTTCCAGAATGCTAGTTCATTACCATTCTCAATTTTAAACAAAGTTTTTAATCTCGTACAAATCTTACAAAAGTTTTCTTTTAATATGGGAGTATATAAACAATTCTTTTTTCATTTTTGTATCTGTAAGCTTTGAAAGCCAACTTCTGAGGTTTTCGAACAATATCCTCTTCATTCTTGGCCATAACAATACTTTTTATTAGGTTTAAAATATAATTATTAGGTTAACTATTAATTTGTTTAATTATTAATTCTATTATGTTAAAAACAACCTAATAAAATACTTTTAATTAGGTTTTGATTGAAAGATACTGTAGTTTTCTTAACTACAATACTTTTCAAAAAACAAAAATATCTTTTTTTCTTAGATGCATATTTTCTTCTTCAGTGTGTATAAAACTTTCATTTTTTTTTTTGGTAACAAAAAAATGCAATCTCAAATCTCTTGCTGTATCATTTATAACGATGGAGGCCAAAATAAGACAAATTTGTCTTCCTATTTTGCATACACTGTACTTCATAGTCGAATGCTTTATGTGTCATTTGAAAGAATATTTTATTACAAAGCAGACAAGATATTATATGATGATTCTTCATGTAGATGTAGACAATTATGTAAACAGATTTAATTTTTGTTAATCTAGTGGTTTTGACTATTCATGATAAAATGAAGCATCATGGAATATTTTCATATTCTTAACAGCACATTAAAAAAATTAATATTGAAAGCATAAGTTTTCACCAACATGGAGAAAAATCTTGTTAACTAGCATTATCATAGTTCCTATGCACAAATACATAACCAAGATGGAATTCTACATTAGAGGTCAAAAATACTTACATTTAAGCATACAGTATCAAGATACATTTCTTCATATTTGACATTAGGATGTTTTTCTGCTACTTCTCGGCAGCATTGAAGAAATAAGCCATCAGACATTCTCCTAAATCATATTAAATAAAGTTAGATAATTTTAAATTCACAATGGAACATTCCAACTAAGCTGGAATGTTAAAAAGAAATCTGCAGTAGTGGAAATAAAAAATCTTCACCTGGGCCAGTGCTATTTATCCTAAGTTTCATTACAATTAATTTTATTACAATTTTATATTTTATTTAACAAAGCATATATTTTATACTTTGTTTCATTATTTTCCATAGGAATCTATTTTGTCTTCAGCAAATAACATTAGATATCAGAAAAGTCCATTCTCTCTACTGCAGGAAGATATTTATTTTACTGTAACAATTAAATAACAGTGAATGTGCAACAGATAATGAAGATCTGTTGACCTTTATCTGCAAAACAAAATTGGTTTCACAGTAGTGAAACAACTATAATAGATGAGATACATATTTAAGGTAAATTAGGTTTTATACGTTATATAACAAAATATATATTATAACTGATTAAATGCATTTCAATTCTTAAAATTACTATTATTCTCCCAAACGCCTTCAATATTAACAGTAGGCACAAGGAAATTTTATTCTTATGTTAATATACAAAGAAAGATTGTTTAACATATCAAACCTTTATTAATATTCTCAGTTTTCTGTAAATTAAGTTCAGAGACAATTCTATTGTCCTTTAACATACAATTTATTGTTTGCTGCAGTCTCTAACAATAACTTGAGAAAAACTTCTTTCCTATTTATTATGGGCTGTTGAACTGGCTTCTTAGCTTTTAGCTTAGTGCTTTAAAAATTGACATAAACTCATATTATTACAGCAAATTAATCCAAAATACTAACATGAATTTTCTTCATTGAGAAATAATCATAAAATTTACTAGGAAATATCAGAAAAAGTAACATGCCTGTGACATATGTTTCTCACTGAGGCCATGTAATAGATCTGGCTGTTCAAATGCCTATTACAGTAGCCATATGGCTTCATATCTGTTAGAAATACAATGAATGAACTGTAAAACTTCAATAACACAGGAATGAAATCCTATGCTGATGCAGTCTCCAATTAAAGGAAAGAAAATTCCACACAAGAAAAACTTAAAAATATATCCAAAACAGGAAGCTTTGATGAATTCAAAGCATTAATATTTAAACTAAACAATCTCTACCTAAACTTCAACAGTATTTCAAATGAAAATGATAAAATAGACTTCACCCTGCAACTCTTCATTTACATTGTTTTACTTTGACATAGCACTCTACAGCTGAGAGGTCTTAACCCTAATCATGAGATCATGAGTTCAACCCCAGTCAAATCTCTTAAAATAAATGGGACTTGTATATATTTTTAATCTTATTATTATTATTTTTCTCTTTATGTTATTACTTACTTTTATTTTTATGTGTACCTGGACATTTTCCTACTCGATTATTTATGATCTTATTGTCCTATCTTTTTTTTTTGCTGAACCTCTTTATGAAATCGTTTTTCCATGACACTGTTTCATGCCATATAATTAATTCATCTTGAAAATCACAGACGCTTATCTGTCTTTCGGAGTCTCATGACTAAAAAATTTTAGGCTATTTTTACTGAAGTGAAATTTGGAAGTAAAGGCCATATTGGTTAAAGACTTCTCGAAAGAATGACAATCTACCGATGGATCTGTTTATTCTTTCAGGAATTAAAAAAATTCAAAATAATAATGTCTAATATTTGAAAAATGAAACCATACTATCATATTCCTGCAAAGTAACAACAATCCATAACATATGCATCTGCACGACTGTTTGAGGATGATGCAACTAAATACAAGGTATGGAAATATTTACTGCAGAAGCTTATGGGTGTTTTCAGATTGTTTTAAATTTCCCCCAAATTCTGAACTCACACCCTATATTGCTAATGACTAATATATTGGTATGCAATCTTGGCTAACAGCAGTAACAATATTTGATTTATGTTGGTTTCCAGATTCATAGGACTTCTTTTTTGATTTTCTTCCACTACTGCTTTTAGCATTCAAGCTGTTTTCATTAGTAATGTGTTACTGCAGCTCTTTGCTGGTAATGTGTTACTGTCAGCAGTTAAACTCTGAAGTGTGATACCCATGGATACAGAGCTATACTATATTTCAAGATATTGTTGGCCTTCCTTCCTATTATAGCTAAAGAAGTGTTTAATTTTTTTAAAACTTTTTTGTGCATTTAATGTTATAAATTTTGAATAATACTTGCACCTGTGACTCAGGCAAGTGCGTATGTGGGGAAAATGGTGACCCAGAGCACTTTACTTTCATGTGCCAGCTCACAAAAGAGCTACACTGCAAAGAAAGGACACGAATTACGCCTGAGTACGTTAAATGCTTACTAAACGATCCCTCAATTACAACAAAATATTTCCTTGATTATGAAGAAACTTTTCTCATATAAAAGAGAAGGCATATGTCAAGACGCTATCACGTCTGTATAAATACCATTTATTCAACAACTTACAAAAATAAAGCAAGATTTCAGAAATGTTGCAAGTGCCTGAAACAGGCGAAATATGGTAGGAAGTGTTTTAACTAAATAATTACATTAAGAATATGTCAATATACTAGGAGACGAAAGCAAAAAATGTAATAATTAAATCATTAATTAAAATATATATACAAATAATTTGATGTATCTAGATATATTAATGTAAATGTAAGTATTATGTGATGTATTAATGTATGTTTGATGTAATTATGAAATACTAATTTACAATAACAATGTAAGATTTCAGAAATGATGTAATTGTCTGTAACACGATAAAAATGAAAGGAAATGTATTAATAAGATAATTACTTTAGGAATATGATAACATACTAGGAGATGCATAAAATATTGTTCAATAATTAGTTCTTTAATAAATGTTTAATGTAATGTGATGTAATTAGATATTCTAATGTAAAAGTATTGTTAATCTGAAGTCTAGAATTAATGTAAAGTATCGCTGTAAATGTATTGCTAGGTTGGCTTCTGATGCGGGCCAACCGAAAGCCCAGCAGGTACAGTAGTGCGGCGCAGCAATAATTTAAAAGTCACTGACGAAGTTCTGGTGCTCTGTCTACTTTTCCCTGTCCTGCATCTGTGTAAAAGAATAATTAATCATACATTTATTCTTAAATAGTAATGCTTTCATATCAATAAATTTTCCTTGGCTAACTGTGATCCATCCAAAATTTGAAACTTAAAACAGAGACTGTTTGCAAGTTGAAATGTTTGGTAACGAAGAGTAGTAAATTATTTGTTTTCCTTGTTTTCCATTTCACTGTAAGAAATGTAAAAAGTTCCTTAAAAAGTAGCAAAATAACAATTAAAAAAAATCTGAAAGTTTTCAGATTTTAAATTACGTCCAAAGGGGCATTTTTTTAAGCATTTTGTGTGTTACCTTTATTTATTAAATCTCATATTCTTCCCACTTAAACCATAAAATTCAGTTCAAGAGCATTATCACAAAATAATTTTAAATGAGCATATCTTTAGAATTTCCGATACACAGTCTCACGTGCCGGAGATAAAAATGTTTTTTCTGTGTAATGTTGCCATTGCTCACTTTGAAATAGGACTAAAAACAGAGCACATCTTCCTTTGTTACTACAATATACAATATGAAAGAAAGGGCAACATTTCAGGAGATGGAAAGAAAAGGGACTAGATTGTCTTATTTAATTTAAGCAAGGCGCATGAGAGCTATCTGTCTACGCTCCATCAAAATTTTTAATTAAAATACTTGATTATGAAGAAACTTTTCTCATATAAAAGAAAAGACATATGTCAAGACGCTTTCATGTCTGTATAAATACCATTTATTCCACAACTTACAAAAATAAAGCAAGATTTCAGAAATGTTGCAAGTGCCTGAAACAGACTAAATGTGGTAGGAAGTGTTTTAACAAAATAATTACATTAAGAATATGTCAATGTACCAGGAGATGAAAGCAAAAAAGTGTAATAATTAAATCATTAATTAAAATATGTATATATATATATATAATTTGACGTAAAAGAAAGAAGAAAAAAAAGAAAAGATAGAAAAAGGAAGAAGAAAAGAATGATCTATTTCAGTAACAATTATGTTTGAAAAGTTATTTATTTTTTCACATTTACAGAATGGGTGAACTGTCTAATTAATATTAACTTGGCTCAGATGAAAAATCAAATATGGTCTATTAATCTTATTTCTCCATAGAAAACACCATATTTCTAATTCTAAAAATTTTACACAATATTTGCATTACAAATAAATTTTCCTCTCCTTGCATACCTTTCATTATGTTACTAAAAATAATAATTAAAAATATAACTCATGAAGAGATATTGCATTAATCCTAGAAATAAAAAAAATGTTTAAATCAGGAAAGGAAAAAAAATAATCGTCTAGTACTTACATAATATTTGCTTTGTGTACAGCTGTCACAGTTTTTCTATTGTTCTGTATTGCATATTCAAAAGCATACTCAGCTACCCGATGAGACGCATTTTTTGTGATGAGTTTGATGCTTTGTACTACTCCAGGAACAATCTTTTGAGAGATTACAAAAATAAAAGCTTTTCAGCAATATGAAATAAATCAGTTAAATAAATGCAAAATATTTAAAGAAATTTCAAAACATATAAGGCTTAGGTATGTAAATTACATACATAATGATTCAACAGTCAATAAACACTTAAAAATATATTTTAGTGAATTTATGTAAATTTATGAGAAAGCAGCTTAAATGAACAGAATTGTGATTTACATTTTTATTCTTAATTTTTTTTTAGTTAACAATTATATCCACAGGACAGCAAAACTCTTGTAATGCCTGCTCTTGTACTATCACAAGTTAGTATTACGCTTATTGTTAAAAAACTGCCCCTTCCCCC
>KK115854.1:42693-53685 GCA_000611955.2 Stegodyphus mimosarum | reverse complement strand
TAAATGTTTTAAAAAGATACATAAAATAATAATAATATCACAAAGGAAAAAAAGTTCATTTTCTATCTGAAATTTAAAGTTTGATACCTACAAGACATTTTTGATGGTTACAAATTATACTGACAGCTATATATTAAATTTTCACCCTGACATTTATTTAAAACAATTTTAATATGTTTAATCAATCCTTACATAATTGAATTTAAACTAATAATTAACAAATTATGAAAACTTTCTAAGATGTCACAGAAAATTTTCAAAGTAATAAATAATAACAACCTTGTCTTTTTTATTTATAAATTTTTTCAATGCATAGTTAACAAAACATATGTTTCTTCAAAATACATATGTTAGTATGTAAATAATTATAAACTTCTTTATTTCTTACTACAGCTTGACACCTGATAGTGTTTTGATTCTGATAACGTTGGTTGCTGATGCTCATCAGTCACTCGCATTTTTTCTCATTAATTTTCAACAGTGGAAAAGAGTTTTTCCCGTTTTCCCAAACAAAAAAATTATTTTGTGTTTAAAAATTCATAAGCAAGCTTCTTTATTTTTTGATAGATACAATTAAAAGTTAATAAAATACGTATCTTCAATTTTTAAATAAGACTGATATCACAGAATAAAGTAATCCACTTTATTTATAGATTTTCTGATGCACTGTTCATTTTTAGTGGCAATGAAAATAATGTAAACTTGGGAATTCAAATAGCTAAAATTTTTACTACAAATACATAACTGAAATGTATTCAGAGGCTACATGCCACTCGCCAGTTTTAGACCACTGCTATACAGTATTTGATTTGAATCTTGCACTATATGGGATTCACTGTGGCACAGTTTGGTGACTTTTACAAAAGAAAAAGAATGATGAATAATAACTGCAGGCATTATTTATTGTTTATTTATATATTTTATGTTTTAATTAGGTAAATATTTAGTTTTGTTTATTTAATTTATCCTAAAAACCAATCAAAACTTTTTACAGTGAAGTTTTTGCATCTTTTGTTGTGGAAGTTTTGTGTCAACTTTTTTAAGAATATATTTAAAAAAAAAATAGTTTCCTTCAGTACTTCAGTAGCAAAATACTTTAATCTTTCAGAAATTTTATAACAGTTACTCCATTTGAGATCATAAACCAAAAAATATGATGCAATGTCTATACATTGGAATTCTGAATTCAACCAAAAGAAAACACATGAAAATGACAACATTGTTTCTTAAAACTGAAAATTTTTTATTTGTAAAGTTGTCACGAGTTTGGTGCATTCTGAAAATTTGGCAACTTTTACCAAGGTGACTGCATTAACACATAAGCATTTAAGACACACAGAAAAAATCTGCACCAAAAAATATTTAATTCCTAAAGTCATCATTAAGAGAATATATTGCACAATGCCAAACAGAACAACATAACATTTCATACAAAAATTAATGACAGAGAATGCCTCAGAGTTAAAATTTTCATTGTATAACAGCAGAGAAAAATAAACTATATATATATAAGAAAAACTGAAACCTAAAACTTGGAAAAGAAGGCACTGTTACTGAATCAAATGCTGATTGATGTGACTATTTTTGTGAAACACATTATTGTGAACTGCCGTATTTTCCACTTTGAATAGCACCACTTAAGGCAGGATTAAAAAACTTTTGGATAATTGCATTTTGGCAGCTGCCATATCTGGAAGACACTGATACTGTGAATACCTAATGCATATTTATAAATAAAATATTTACTGTTCTTCATAGAATGTGGGTGATCATTTCATTCCAGTGGATTATTTGACACCATTCTCTAGACGGATTTCAAGAACCATGGTAAATTTCTTTATCACAATAAACTTTAGTAAACAGTGACTACGTTTCAAAAATAAAGTATATGGTTTAAATGAAATCATTTTGTCTTATTTTGATGCCATGTCTACTTATTTTCCCCTCAGATTTATCTGATATGAAAGGAAACTTTCCTTATCAATAATCTGATGTATTTTCAAATTTTTTGCCTTTTTACAAGTTCTCTTTCCACATTTTTATTCAGAATTTAATCTTTTATGAATCTATATCATTATTTTCAAATGAACAAGTGTTAATATTTAACATTTACATTTTTCTCCCCCTTCCTCTCTTCTCTTCCAGAAAAACTATAGCTGTTAGTGCAGTTAATGTTAAAACAATTATCTTTTTCATTAAATATTTTTTACTTATATCCTTAAAAGCATAGAGTATTTAAAAGATGAACCTTTTTAATACAGGTCTATCCTTAAAAATACGGTAAATACCAGCACAATGCAAATATTACGTTAAAAAATTTGATGTGTACACATGATTTCCTTGTACGGAATATTAAATTAGACGTAATTTTCTTACATTTGATTTAAATATATTGAATTAACAGTTAATGAATTTTGAATAAAATCTACTTCATCAACCCCGCATAAACCACAATAGAATAAATGCACTCTTTAGAGTTTACTATATTTATTTACCATAGCCACACTTCTGCATTAGGTTCACTTAACAGCATTACAGCTCATTCATTTTATAACTCAGAATGAGCAAAAATTATAGCATCTGAAGATTTACCACAAGTTCTATTCAAATACTATAATAAATCTAAAACTATGTATAAAATAAATTAAACAAATAAAAAAGAAACAGTTCTTCACAACCGATTCAGCGCCGCTTACCTAATGCACATGCGTTATTAATTCATTCAGTTCTCACTTCGCGGTAAGGCAAAAATACATAAAAATTCAAAATATTTTTATTAAAAATCGAAAGATAAAGAAAAACATAAAACACCAAGTATAATTAAAAAAATTAAAAAACAATTTTTACAATTAAAACTACAATTTTTATGCAAAAACTAGCTAAAACCTTAAATGATAATTTCAGAATGAATCAAGCATAAAATTCGCAATAATTAAAGAAGTCGTTACTTTGTTGTTGCTTAGTTTAGTTTAGCTTAGTTTCTTTAGATTGGCAACAAATCCACTATTCTGCTAAGCTTCAAATGTAAACAAATATGGCCGCTATCATAACCAAAAATAAGGCTTAGTTGCACTTAAAAAACTTTTAAATTGTTGATAATTCCATAATTATTGCATGCACGTTAACTAAGGGCATAAAAATCTTAACCGGAAGATAAGAACAACATAATTCCATCATTTTTGAAGCAAAAAATGCACAATTTACAAACTTATAAGAATAAAGAAACTGAGCTCACTGTGCCACAAAAACAGAGTGGATATATATATATATATATATATATAATTAACAAGTAAGAAATGCAAAAGCTATAGCACACACGAAACCCTCTGAATCCTATTCGAAGAAGCACGTTAGTGCCAAGGTTACATATTAAACACAATTAAAACTTCAAAATTTACAATAAAATATAACTCAAAAATATATGCCATTAAAATTGTAATTTTTTGGCAAAATGGGAAAAAGCAGAAGTTGTAAGAAAAACAAGGTACATTATGAACAAAATGGCAATATTTCATTGAGAGATGCATAGCGGTCTCTTCAGGGAAAAGGCACTCTGCCATTTCCATTGAAATATTACCACCACGCGTTTCAACTAACGACCAATTGATACTTTTGGTGTGGCCATTTGCAACCAAAATACGATGTGCACATCTACACATTATAACAGCCCTATATACAAATTTTCAGTTTTTTGAGGCTACTCGTTTTTGAGTTATGCGAGATACATACATAAGTGCATTCTTATGCATGCACAGACGACATGAAAAAAATATCTTCAGAATCCATTTTAAATCAGTTTCAAAATTATTTGGGGGGGAGAAGTGTCCTTTATTCGGTCCTTATGTACAGATGTCATTCAAAAACATAGTCAAATTGCATTCGATAGCGATCAAAACAGATATTTTTGTTGAAATATGGTACCTGAAATTTTTCGCGATTACAATACTCCCTTTTTACTTCATCATACTTGTCAACCTACAACAGTCAAAAATCAGGATATTTTTTTAAGAAATCGGGAGAATTTTCTCAATGACAAAAAGATTTTTTAAATAATAAAAATATGTAGAAAGAAAATATGTTTTTAATAATGAATTAAATTTAAATGGTTCTAATTAATATCTGAAAGTTCAGTTACTATTTCTTAAATGCAAAACTACTACACATAGAAAAAAAAAGCAGTTTTATTACTTGTACTTTCTGATAATAGAAAAATACTCTAATCAGTTTCCTTAATCATTAAATACTTATTAACCAGATCACTAATCATTGATTGCAAAACATGAATTAACGTAATTCTGACTATGGAACTGTGTTAAGAACACCCTATGATGGCAAAATAGAATGTACAAAAAAAGAAAAAGCTTTGTCAAGGTCCGAAGACAAAAATATAAATATTCGTTCTTCATAAGATAAAATTACAATAATCGGAAAATGCGTCCCTTGTCAAGCGTTTTTTTTTTTTATTTTGGGAGAGCCTTATGCTTATATTTTGTGGACATGCATTTCGGATTCTCATACACAAAACAGAAACGTGCCAAATCTCAGTGATGAAACGACTTCGGTTTATTTTATATGCATTTAGAGGAAAGGAGGGGGGAACACGCTTTCAGAAGCCCAAAATCACTTTTTTTTGGGGGAGGAATAGCGAAATATTAAGTCAAACTACAAAAAAATTGTGAGAAATTTTAAGAATAAAAGAAAGTCCGGAAAAATATGTTAAAAATCGAGTTGGCAGGAGTGCGATCAGAAATCGGGAGAGTTGGCAACTCTGCTTCATACAAGGAATAGTATAAAAGTAATATATTTATTTTAAAAGTAAATAAATAATTATTAAAAAAGGGGGGGAACTTACTGCCTGATTGCCAGATTAAGAGACCTATGGCCTTTGCCAATTGGCGTAGCTAAAGGGCCTTTTAAGCCAATTGTGTTCTTGTTGATGGAATCTATAGCTCTTTGAGGGATTCCCATTTTTCCATCAGGGCCTTTAACAGGCGTAACATCTTCAACTTCCCATTGAATAGGTACCTATAAGATACATATAACAAATACTTTGTTTAATAATTATTAAATGCATAAAAGTAAATGCAACAGATCTGAGTAAAAAGAGGGTAATAGAATAATGGGAATTTTAATAATTAAGAATGCACAATGAAAATTAAATTTTTGACACCAACGGAATAACAATTTTTAATTGAAATTGATAGAAAATTCTAAAAATTAGATATTCTTTCTTTAAACTGATGCTGCCAATTATAATCAAGACTTCAGATATTTTTCAACATCCACCATACTTTCATTTAAATATTGTCTAGAATGCCTGTTTGAAACATAAAAAAAAAAAAAAAAAAAAAAAAAAAAAAAAAAGAACAAAAAAAAAAAATCTTTTAAACATTTTGTATGTTACTTTTATTTATTGAATATCATGTTCTTCACATTTAAACCATAAAATTCAGTTCAAGAACAATATCGCAAAATAATTTTAAACTGAGCCAATCTTTAGAATTTCCTACACACAGTCCCACGCGCTGCAGATAAAAATGTTTTTTTTCTGTACAACGTTGCCACGGCCCGCTTCGAAATCCTGGAGTTTGTTCATCAAAAATTCGTTAAAGTTTTACAAAATATGAAATCGTTCATAAAACAAATTCCAAATTTGGGCTTCCAGATGCCTCTATTCGTGGCAGGATGACGGCATTCAAAATTCGATGGCTTTAGGTACCGTCGTTTTATCACGATGCGAGAAACATACATCCATTTATACACACTCTTCATTATTTAATTTCTTTAAATATAATACAGGGCTGCAATATTTTGTGGCAACAGTTTGAAAAGTGATACAGACTTTTAATGTTTCCGACGCAAAATCGCAAAACGAAAACAATAGTCCTTCAGGGACAAGCCCCTTTGGACTAAAAATATAGAACTGTGCTATTTTTGCTTTACTGTAAATAATATGAAACAAATACAGCATATTAATGGAATTTTTGTTTTTGCCATACCATGAAAATTGAATTTACTTTCAGTTTCATCTAATCAATTACACAATGCACACATGCACTCCTATGGGGGAGCAACTTAAATCTGTAATCATCACCAAGCATAATGTCAATATAAATGGTTACCCTAATCATTCAAGTTGTCATGTACTGATAAACATGCAGTGGTGAAAGCAAAACATAATAAATAATGATTCACCAGGTTGGCATCAGGGATATAAAATATTAGTTGGTGTAAAATCAACAATGTTTCTATATAGAATGTTTTGGTTTGAGATGTACGTCAAGCAGATATGCAGCTACGGAGTGAAATTATTGATCACACAAATTTATGCTTTGTTTTTTCAGTAACGAGGCATTTCAAAAGGTGAAATTAAAAATCAGGACACTCTACATGCTATATTATGGGAGAAGAAAAAATCATATGCATGCACAAGGCATACAAAAAAAAAAAAAAAATTCTTAAAAGAAAAAAGTCAGCGGCTTTGATGTCCAGATTTTAGATCATTCTGGATCTCGGACTTTGTACAGTATATAAATTTGCAGTACTATAATTTTGAAGGTTAAGTAAAACCTTCTTTAGCTGTAAAAGATCGCATTCATCATTTTGGCTCCTGCAGCTGAAGGAGAATGTTCTGTCTAAACTTCAAAACTATAGTAATGCAAATTTATGCATGATATGCTAATTTTTGAAGTTAGTTAGTACCTCAGATATTTGTTCTTCAGCTATTAGTTAACATTTTTTTTAGAATACACTCTGGTTGCATTTAATAAAAAAGACTTTCCAAGATACAGAACATAATGGTGACATGTGATGATCAAGTCACAGAATTGTTAATGTTATACGGATTTCAGTATCACAGAACTTAAATTTTAAAATATTCAAAAGAGTTAAATATAGAATTACCTTAGCAGCTTCAAAAATCTTTTGCACAGCTACTGAAATTTCTGGACCAATACCATCTCCTGGTATGAGAGTTACTGTTCTTACATCTGATTTATTACGAATGGCTTGAAAAATATGAGAATTTTTTACGGAAGACAGTCCTCCTCTTAGCTAAAAATGAATTAATATGTATAATTATTCATCTCATGAAAACAAACTTTACTCTCCAAGGCAATCCTGTTCATGGAACACTAAAATCTTCTAGAACCATTTATGCTAGGGTTGGTTCACTGTATTGTTAATGCAAATCACTATATTTGAAAATAAAAGTAGACAGTGCAAAAAAAAAAAAAAAAAAAAAACTGGTAACGAAATAAGAAGGAAATCTTTAGGTACAATTAAACCAGTTAAAGATATCCTTCCCTATTCTGCTAAACAAAATATATTATGCACGTAAACTCACTTCAACAATGATTTACCTTCCGGTAATTTTACACATCTCAGAAGTAACATATAAAAATTTCTGGTTAATAATAAATCATATACTTTAGCAAGTAATAAATTTGAACTTATAAAGAAGAGATAAGTAAGTTTTCATTAAAAAATATATTACAAATTTTATTTTATTCAATTTAAGGATAAAACGAAGTAATGAAAAAATATTTTAATCTTAAATTTTAATATGTAAAAAAATGTTACTTAAGATTAATTCCTATTCAGACATTTTATTTTGACTTTTCATTTAATTCACAGTACTTTTTTATGTGTTCTGCAATATTTTGAAATGTAGTTTTTGTTTATCTGCCCCCCTTTCCTAAAAAATTGCCAATAGTCGGTGATTAATTTTTTCACCAAGCTAAAGGCAAAAGTCATTTTTAAAAATATTGCCAAACAAATCAGAGGATTTCTTTAAAAAGTTAATTGTTTTATTATGGATATTTCTAGCTTTATCGATTGATTTTGCTTAAATTTTATCGATTGATCATTCTTTGACACACATCTTAATATGTCATCATTTTGAAAATGGCTCTTGCTCTAACACAACTTGGCAAAAAAATTTCAGTTTCACCAAGGAGTTCCCTGTTATTCTGGGAGGTAGGCAGTGAGTTCACAACTTGCTCTGAAGGTGCAGATAATCAGAAAACTTGTATCATATGTAATTTTGGTACATCTTCTGTAGTGGTCTTGGTGAGATAAACTGGCATCAATGCAATTTAGGCTTGAGAAACTGCAATTTGTTGCCAAATGTTATAAGTACTCGGAAAAAAGAAATTGACTATGATTAAAAAGTAATTCCTTCAATATCTACAAAACACAAGTTACTTTAATATACACTCTTAGACAAAAAATACGACGCACCAAGAAGGAGTTATCCGAACGGGATGAAAATTGGTAGACGTGATGTACAGAAAAACAAATGATTACAGTTTGAGAAAAATTGGATGACTTATTGAAGTGATAAAGCTTCATAAAGTGAAAAGTCAGTAACGTGTTTGTCTACCTCTGGCCCTTATGCAAGCAGTTATTCAGCTTGGCATCGATTGACAGAGGATGTCCTCCTGAGGGATATCGTGCCAAATTCCGTCCAACTGGCACGTTAGATCGTCAACATCCCGAGCTGGTTGGAGGGCCTTGCCCATAATGCTCCAAACGTGCTCAATAGGAGAGAGATCCGGCAACCTTGCTCGTCAAGGTGATGTTCAGCAAGCACTAAGGCAAGTAGTAGAAACATGTGCAGTGTGGGGATGGGCATTATCTTGCTGAAATGTAAGCCCATGGTGGCGTGACATGTAGGGCAACACAACGAGCCTTAGAACTTCGTCGACGTACCGCTCTGCTGTAAGGTTGCGACGGATGACAACTAAAGGGGTCCTACTATGAAATGAATTGGCACCCCAGACCATCACTCCTGATTGTCGGCCTGTCTGCTGGAAGACAATCAGGTTGGTATCGTACCGCTGTCCGGGGCGTCTCCAGACTCGCCTTCGCTGGTTATCAGGGCTCAGTTCAAAGCGGGACTCATCACTGAAGACTATTCTACTCCAGTCAGTGACATTCCAGTGCGAATGAGCACAACACCACTGCAAACGGGCTTGACGTTGTACAGAGGTCAATGGTAGTCGGCGCAAGGGGCGCCGTGGTCTCAGCCCCCTTTATGTGAGCCGTCTATGAATGGTCCTTGCGGTTACTGAAGCACTAGTTGCATGTACAATCGATAATGATGCATGTGGGGCTGTGAGTGCCGCTCTGACGATTGCTCGGTCTTCACGTTCTGTCATTTCTTTAGGCCTACCGCTTCCTTCTTGACGCTGTGTGCGGCCATGGTTCACCCATTCCTGCGAACATCGTCTAATAGTGGCATCGCTCCTACTCAAATGTCGAGCTATTCGCCGATAAGGCCAACCGGCTTCTGAGCCCAACTACACGACCTCTCTCAAATTCTGACATCTGCACATATTGTTCGCACACCCGTATGTGAGGCATGGTTACTATCTAAGAGAGTACACGAAATGAAATTCGTGAAGAATTTATGCCCTGAAATAGTAATTTATCCTCTTAAATGTCCTGCCAGTTGCACAGAGGAGATGCGCTGTAGCGACAACCATTCATTCATTGGCAGCCAAAATGTAAAATTTTGCATTTTCCATCAGAACCTGTATGCATATCAATTTGTGTCTAATTTGCTTTATATCTTCTTGGTGCGTCGTTTTTTTTTTTTTGTCTAAGAGTGTATATGTAAAAGGAATTGAATATAAATTCGTATTTATTTTAGTAGTTAATAATTTTGTAAAATACACAGTTATTTAATGAAATAAATTAAAAATTCTATTAATTATTTTATTTAATGCAATTTTGTTAGTAAATGATTTTAAGAAGTAACACAGACAAACACACCAGAAAACTCACTTTGGTTGGAATGCGCTTTAGCCCACTGCTTGGCGGCAATTGTTTTTGAATGAGCAATAAACGCGCCAACATGGGTAACTCCGTATAACATGTGTACGTTGCCTACATTGTGCAATTTGCTTAAGTTTTTTTTAAGTTTAAAAGGAACGCTGTGCACATGGCATTTTCTTGTAATTTATTTTCGTTATTTTAGCTTATTTTGTTCATTTGTGTACGTTGCCTACATTGTGCAATTCGCAGATTTTTTTTTAAGTTAAAACGGAACGGTGTGTACATGGTATCGTTTGTAATTTTAATGCCCTTTTAAAAAAAATTCCTTCTTTCTTCGATGCCATTTTGGTTACGTTTTCGTGGAGCGTGTCGGGAAGGTTATGTAACGGCATAAAATGTGTAAGTATTACAACATAAAATGTAAATAATTAATTTAAACCTAACTGACAAATATTTTAATGATCATAATGTTCGTTTTGCATATAATTTTATTATCTTTTTATGGCAACAGTTTCCATACTAATTTATGCTTTAGAATTCCATGTTTTGTTTACAATAGGTTTTCGCGGAGCGTGTCGGGAAGGTTGCAATTGCAAAGACGTTTCGCAGAAACGCGCCGAATTGGCGATTTTCAAAACATTGCCAAGCAGTGGGCTAAAGCGCATTTTCACCCTCACTTTTTACAAACTCTTTCTGGTAAGCACAGTTCAGCTACTGTTGCTAATAATGTCTAAAACACATCATCACAGCCAACTTGGTATCTGAACATTGCACCAGCAAATGGTTTCTTTACCAACATATGATGGCATGTTATGTTCCAAATTTTTCCAATTTTTACAAATTCTCTCACTAAAATAAATTTTTTTGGAAATAAACTATAGCATCTATGTCAGTTGATGGCAGGTTAAAAATAGTAAGTCTAATTAAATATTTGCACTGAAAAACTACTATATCTTAGCCACAGAAACATAAACTATAAACATACACAAACCATAATATTTTAAAGTGATAGAAGAAGAATGTAAACAGTTGTTTCTGTCACATATACATATTGGTAAGTCTTTGTTTCTTGCCTATGCAGAAACCTGCCAAATCAACATTCTTGCCAAGGCCACTACAGAAGACAAGGACCATAATTTCAGTCTAAAATTATACATAGTATAAGATGAAAATTATAGATTGGTAAAATTAAAAAAAAAAAAAAAAAACTAG
>KK115854.1:0-42600 GCA_000611955.2 Stegodyphus mimosarum | reverse complement strand
AATTAAAAAAAAAAAAAAAAAATTGAAAGCTTTCAGATTTTATATTATGAACAAAATGGCTTTTTTTTTTAATATTTTTTATGTTACCTTTATTAAATTTTATTAATTATTTTTTATTAAATATCACGTTATTCAGACTTATACCACATACAATTCAATTCAACAGCAATATTATACAAATATAACAAATATATACACAAAATTTTCAATACCCAGTGTCATTCGCTGGAGACAAAAATGTTTTTTTGTACAGTGTTGCATTGCTTGCTTTGAAATCACTGAGTTTATTAATCAAAAATTCGTTGAAATTGTACAAAATTAAAATAGACAATAAAACAAATTTGAAATTCAAAATTTGGGCTGGTTGGAGGATTACGTTATTCAAAATGGTATGGCTCTAGATACTGCTGTTTTTTCAAAATGCGAGAAACATTAATGCATTCATGCAGATTCCACATTATTTAGTTTCTTTAAATACAATACATGGCGATAATATCTGGTGGCAACAGTTTGAGAAGTAAATCAATGCAGAAAACGAAATGGTGCAAAATGCCGTTTTGCGACTAATAGCCCTTTGGGGTTATTTAATTATAAATTCACTTTCTTTTTACAAAGAAAACAGAACATACAAATTTTCTGTATATCCATTTAACTATAAAATTTAAGCAAATAGTGACTGGCAAAAAATACTTCATATGATGGGACAATTCATCAGAAATGTATATGTATTATGTACGTACATGCATATATTTCTGATTCTGGTCCCCACAATAAAAAAGCACTAAGAAAATACCTAAGAAACCCACTCCCTGAACAGCTTAATCCGTTATTTCAATAACTGTTACTTAACACATTAGGAATAGCTGAAGTACTACGTTACCTTTTATTATTAATTAAAACAAATTTTATTTCATTTATAACATTATGAATAGCATACCACAATTTTTGATAATTTTGATCTTCTTTCCAACCATGATTACTGATCATATAACACTGAAATTTATTATGAAATTTCACTTTTTGCATGCTGAATTTGTTCCCAATTAGAATTTTGCTGTTGTTTTTTCTCTTCTATTATCATCTTTTTATAAAAGCTTTTATCCTTTAAAGTATAATGACAATGGAATCATCTTTTTAAAAAGCCTAAAAATGATAGCAATAGAATGATATTTTTAAACAGCCAGCTCTTTAAAAATAAGGTAAATATAAATAAAAAAAAAAAAAAAATTCTTTGAGCATGCTTCCCTTTACAAAAACTCACGAGTTCACATACACTCCTTCAGAAATAAATTAAAATAGTAATGCATATTTATAGATCTAAACTGTAAACTATAATTTATTAATCACCAAGTAATTAA
Organism: Stegodyphus mimosarum; assembly: GCA_000611955.2. NCBI lineage: Eukaryota > Metazoa > Arthropoda > Arachnida > Araneae > Eresidae > Stegodyphus > Stegodyphus mimosarum. The sequence continues at coordinate 41,242 of KK115854.1, read as the reverse complement.
TCGGAGTTTTTATTTTTATGCAGAAATGTATGCATTTTTACAAAGAGAAATTTCAAAGCAACATGTATCCTAAAATCCAAATGAATTTTGTTTTCACTTTTTTAACATTTAGTTTATTCAAGCATTTTTTTTTAAATATCTGTAAATTATGTGAAATCAGAAACAGTTTGAAATATTATAAATTAAACATGCAAACTATGATAATTATGATTATGCACAGCTGAATACGGTTTGAAATCACACACTAAAAAATTATAAAGATGACACATCAAACTCTATTTAATTCAATATAATTTAATTCATGACTTAACGCAATGCACAATGAATCTGTAACTGAGAAACAACCGACTACAGAAAATCTACAGACATTTCTATGAAAAGATATTAATTAATTTGTTCATGTATCTAATTATTGAAAACAGAAGATGATACAGCAGAATAATACAGTGACACAACCACAAATTACACGCAATTTATCAACAGAATTATTAAAAATCTGATAAAGATAGTATTGGCAATCTAGCATGGTACTAATAATTCTCAAAAGGACAAAGAAATATGGCAGAAAAGAAAAGACACAACCTATTGAAAAATATTCTTGATACTAATGATGACTATGCTCTTAGTGATAATGAAACTTACCATATAATTACGAAGAGCGTTGGCCATTTTTTTCAAGTTTTAAATTACTTATCAATCAAACTGACCTTGCCGCAGACGAAGTTCTTCAAAAAAGAAATAAAATCCGGCCTGCGATCATTTTCGTTGCCAAACATAAATATTGTAATTCTAACAATTTTATAGGGCTTATACTATACGTTATGTCTTTAAAAAGACTTGTAATAAACTAATAATTAATTAAATATAATTTAATAAACTCTCTAGAAATCTCGAGGAATAGAAATTACTAAAATCTCACGCGACCGATTTAAAGCTACGAAACAGTTGGAAAGTCATCTCATCTCGGTTGTTTAGTTACTGTTATTGCGATTTGTTTTAGTTCCACGCGAACTGAATTAGCTTCCTCACTGCGTTGTATTTTAACGATTTAACGTATTTGCGTTCCACTGATTATTAGCGCCTGATGTTGCGAACACTTGTAAGAATATCTCTGAGAAAAATTGGTAACAGTATTATTGCAATAATGCTTCTATGAAAGTACAGGAGTATGACAGGAAGTATGCCTTCCTGTCCAGGGATTGTGCTGCCGGGGATGCGCAGTCTTTGGGAAGCGAGCAGTGTTACTAATTTCGTATTTAATTAGATATTACTAGTAGAATTAGAATTAAAATTGTTTTATTTCCCTGTGCAATGCAGCACGAGACGAGAGAAGAAGAAAGCTACGCCTAAAAAGTAAAAATACAGGAGCGCCTGCATTTAATATTTAATAAATAGATGTCTTGTACTTTATATTTAAATCGAATAAATGTAATTGATTACTATGTTAGCTGTCACTGTAATTCTACTGTTTTTCTTTCCAGAAATCTCGGAAATTACTAGAATCTCATCCGACCGATTTAAAGCTATGGAAAGCCAGACAGAGAACACCTCATCTCAGTTGTGTAGTCAGCTGTTGTTGTTATTGTTGATCGCGCTGTGGATTCCGTTCTGTTTAACGTTTTAGTAGTTTAAAGTATAGCTACTGATTATATTGCGTGATACTGTGATATTGTACTGTGTATTACAGAAAAAATTCAGCGTTCTGTTATATTTCTTTTGATAAAAATAAATGTTCTTAACCTTTTATTGAACTTGAGTATTTAATCTATTACGAACACCGTACGTAATAATATTCAACAATATTATTCAAGCATTATTATAAATGCTTCTACTTACGAATTTAACAAATGAGGCATAGGAATAATTTTTTTCCGTATAAACATTATCAAAGCCAACTGAAACTACACTGTAGAACTCAATCTGAATATGAGGAGAGTAAACATTGTTTAAAATGTTAGCCGTAGAGGTTTGATTTATAACAGTCGCTGACGACTTTTGTGTATAGTGCCGGTAAATTTAGTTGGGAAATGAGGAAGTTATTTGAAGCTTAGTGGCTCATCCACAGTTGTCAGTAAAAAATCTTCAGTCAAACAAAAGGCTTAGAAACTTTTCACAGCCTCCACTTTCGGAAAGTATCTGAAACTAACCAGTACTTCTTGTAAAACGAAGAAATAAGTACATCAATAGTAAAATGTAAATATTGACTGAATTGACTTGTTTTCTCTCATAAAATGTCTTGTTTCTTACAAAATGCTTCTTTTTATTATTATTTATGAACTGAACGGTAAACATAGATACACTAATGTTTTTCATGAATTCGGCAAAGTTGCATATGAGCTGCCAATTTTTCATGGGGTTTTGTTTAATTAGAAAGTACCAAGTAATCGTCTGTAAATCTAGCAAAATGAATGCACTTACTCCTATGCAACTAAAATTTATCTCTTTCATTCTTTCTTTCTTTCTTTTTTTTTTTTTTTCAGAAGCATTTTGCCAAATATTGTGAATTGAATATAAACCCAAACAAATGTAATTCATCAATTAATACTTTTAATAAATTTGAGGAGCAGTTTTATCAATATTAAATACTAATTGCAAAAGTTATCAGGATTAAAGAATATGTGGTAAGGAAATGTGTTAATATTATTTTTTTTTGCTTTACATGTAATTAGTTTTCTGTAGTCTTTCATTTCTTTTAGTATTATTTAACTGTTAGATAATTTTTTCGGCCATAATTTTTTTTTCATCTGAATTTTTCATCGAAAATTTTAATATGTAAAAGTTTAATTATTCAGAAGTTTTTTTACTTCTGTAATTTAATATTTGTGTTGAATAGGTATATAACGAAGTTTTACTAAGTTGATGAAACAAGAAAATGTCTGTTTTAATTTGTCTGATCATAGGCTTTTGTAAGAACTGTTGACAAATAATTGCCTCTCAGAAATACTCCAAAGTCAAGTTGTTTGAGAAAACAGATTTATTACATCGTAAACATATCGAAACTCAGTATGTGCATCTTTAAAATATAACAAAAAGATGCGTTTCTTTTATCTCAAAAACAAAAGTATAACTTACTCTTAAACGAAAAAGAATAGAACAGCAATATCTTACTGTTGCCATACCTTAACTACTAAAAATCGTACAGTTACAAATACTTCAAAAGGAAATTCAACACGTATCATTCAAAGGTAAAAATAGAATGTAAAAATAAAATGTAAACAAAATAATAACTATTGCAACTATTTGAAAGATACAATTTTTCACAACTGTTACGTAGTAATAAAAGACCTTCAAATTGATTGAGAATAGGCTTTATGAATTATTTCATTGTGAACCTCAAAATTCCATTGGAAAAGCACAAAAAATAGTAGCTGGGGTAAATGAAATGTTTTTAAGTTCAGGTTTTTACTTTGCTTATTTATTTATTTTTATCTGTATTAGTATGTATATATATATATATGCGTGTGTGTGTGTAAAATATAAAATATGAATGGAACCAATATGCAATAGACCTTTAAATTCAGATTTTTAATTAAATACAGGGTGATCTTTTTTAAAGTGACAGTGTTTGGAGCGCCCTGTAGCGCGATCTAATAGCCGAAATGGCACTAAATTTGGTATTTAGACTAATCAAGACACGGTAAAAAGGATTCCGTGAAAAAAAATTTTAGTTCCAAAAATCGCCATACATTAACTTTCCCGGTGAGGAATTAGACCACATTCAATGTGAACAACATTCTCAGAAATAACACCATGCATTCTGTGCATAACGTTCTCTACAGCCGTATGTAACATATCACGAGGAATATTCCGCACTGTCTTTGTTATGTTGTCTTTTAGAATAGACAAAATTGATACTCCACCAACATAAACTTGAGATTTCAAATAACCCCAGAGCCAAAAATCGCATGGCGTGAGGTCAGGGGAACGAGGCGGCCATGCAACTGGAAAACTGCAACTTATGACTCTATCATCAGTGAAGTTTTGGCGCAACAGCTGCTTTACCTCATTACAAATGTGTGGCGGAGCACCATCCTGCATAAAGATTGTCTGTTGGAGACGGTTTCTTCGCTGAAGTTGTGGAATAACAAACGTTTGCAGCATTTCGTGGTACCTTTCTGCATTTATGGTAACGTTTGGGGTCCTGTCGGAGTGATGGTCTCAAAAAAGAATGCCCAATTACGAATTCGGCTGCGAAACCACACCAAACAGTGACTTTTGGGGAATTTAATGGGGTTTCGTGCACGGTGTGGGGCTGCTCAGAAGCTCAAATTCGGCAGTTTTGTGTGTTTCCGGACCCATTCAGATAAAAATGGCCCTCATCTCCCCACAGAATGTGCCATGGGAAAGCATCATCAATTTCTACTCTGGCAAGAAACGATAGAGCGAATGTCACTCGTTTATCATAATCACTTGGTTTCAGTTCGCGCAAGCGGCTGATTTTGTAGGGTTAAAATCCAATAACGCGCCGCAAAACTCTCCATACCGTGGAATAATTCATGTCCAATTGTCGAGCTACACCCCGGGAGCTGCTAGAACCAGCAATGGTTCCCTGCGATCCTTCGACAATTGCAGTTGCCACATCAGTTATTACATCTTCTGATACTGGTTTACGTCCTCTCCCAGCGCGAATAGTCAGTGACCCCGTTTCCTCGAACATCTTAATCATTTTCTCAAGACCATTCAGCGATAAAGGCCCCTTTCGTAATTTTTTTCTGGTTCGAAATTCCCGAAGAGCTGCGGATGCATTACATTGATTCATGTAATACAGCTTCACCAGTAACGCACGTTCCGGTAACGTGAGAGGCACGTCCACTGGAGCTCGTTTACTTCAGCTGAGATTATTTGTCGGAGCTGTCTACTACTTTTATAGCCCATATTACTGGCGCTGTCATCGCACAACATTTGTATTTTTCTTTGATACCCGTGTTTTATGCTAATTCTCGTTATTGTAAGCTACAGCAGCGCCACAAAATGGTCTAGCGGCGATTTTTGGAACTAAAATTGTTTTTCATGGAATCCTTTTCCCCATGTCTTGATTAGTCTAAATACCAAGTTTGGTGCCATTTCTGCTATTAGATCGCGCTACAGGGCACTCCAAACACTGTCACTTTAAAAAAGATCACCCTGTACATTTCCTCCTCAAGGACACGCTTTGCGCCATTTTGCGTCACTCCGTAGCATATTGTCTTCACACTTTCCCTGCAGTAACCGCAATGAGAAATCTTTTGCCCAGTCGCTGCTCAGGATTAAAACAAAGAGTTTTAAGCTTATAAATAGTACTGCAAGTAACTACGTATCGTCTTTCCCAATTTGCTTTCCTGCTGGCAGCTAGAGATGGATGATCCACTCGGGAACTGATTCAAAGAATCTATTCACTTTACTGAATGAATGATCAGGGCCACAGCGAAAACGGAAACGCGTTTCTTTAACAGTTCACCGAAAGCTGTTGCTGGGAAGCGTGCCAAATTTCTCGAAATGATGTAAACATTCTTTCCTTTATTATTTACCGGAAGCGTCTCTGACCTACTGTGATCCTGCTGTAGCTGTATGTGTGTTATGTATGCATATATGTATGCTTTTGGTTTCCTCGTGTTCTGTATAGTATTTAAAAAACAAAACATTAAATAAACCGACACATTCCAGCGAAACTGACCACATATGTTTGCAAAAGGATGGACTTCCCCCCCATCTGGCAGTGGGAGCATCTATTCAAAGTGCGTAAATTATAGGAACTAGATCTTCGGATTCTCAGCTGTCAGCTCCGGCGTTAGTCGCAGATCTGGGTTCTTTGAATTTGTGATTTTTTCGCTTTTTTCATCGCTCCTGCTGTAGCTGCGGATCTGATTCCGACGGAGTCTTCATTATTCACTATTTTCATCACTCTTGCTTTAACCGCAAATCTGGTTCCTTTGGAGTCTTAATTATTTGCTCTTTTCGCTTCCTCGGAGTTTTCTTTTGAGTTTCATTTCAATTCTTTGAAAAACTGTATCATACTATAACTACCTTTTTTATTCAATATTAATGTTAATATTTATGTAAAACAATAAATTATATTTATATTTATTTACTAACTATTATATTTATTACTTATTTTACTAATGTCTTGCAACCAAGATCTGAGACTTTTTCTTTAATCGTCTTTAGTATATATTTATAAACATAAAAAGTTTTCTATCTAATGTATTTTTTCAAGGTTGCAGAACAAAATATGGATCGTACCGTAAAGAAGAACATCGAGGGATATTTGGTAGCATTTTGTCAAATTAGATAAAAAAAAAAAGCAAAATGTCGGAAATTGTCTACTGACAATTTCCTGTTGTTTGGAATCTGCCTCCTGTCTAAAAAATTTATTTTTACACTGTGCTTTGTAGTAGCAACAAAATATCAATTATGGTAATATAGTAAAGTAACCTTTAACAAAAGTAAGTTTAGTTTTCATTATTTTTTAACTTTTAGAATTTTCTATTTTAAAATTTTATTGTTGTTGTATGTAGAAAGTTTTTTTTATGGAATCTCAGAAGTACAGTTGAAGGAAATCATTCTAGAGTGTGAGCGGTTTGGTTGAGTTGATTCCAGCGATCCCACTTTCTTGTTCAATTCTTTCTACTCTCCCCTATCTTTACAGACCATTCCTGATCCACGCCTGTTCCGACTGCGTACATCGTCATTGTTAGTGAGCGGTGAATCGTTAAAAAGAACTGATTCACTTCTGTGAGCAAACTGTTCTGATCCGACAAAAAAAGACAAAATAATACATTAAAAAAAATATTGACAGATGTAAAAGGAACTGTATTATCTTTAAAGATGAGTTTTAAATTAAAAGTTTTTATATGCATTATCCTAGCTGATATAATGGCTAGCAAAGGCTGATTGCTAGCCTGAAACCAAGAGTGTAGGTTTAATTTCTGCATCAGATAACTTATTTGTGTTTGTCCTACTTCCGTTCTTTTAGGGGTAATGTCAATCGACTCCTGTAGCGCACCTTGAGCAACATTTTCGATGATGAGGTAACTGGAAGCCTGATAGGTTCAGCCATATCTGATAAACTGCTTTCAAGCAACTTTTACGTTCATTTCAAAATCATCTTTTAAATTTGAATGCATGGCTATAGTGTTTTTAAAATTATCAGAAATTTGCATTCCATCTGCAGCTGCTTGGAGCTAAAAATGACATCATAAGTTTGAATTAAAATTTTGGGTACTCTTTTGTTATCGGAACCGGATTTAGAAATGTATGTATGTATGTACCGAGTGGCCATAATTAAACTGACAGTGCTCACAGTGTTCTGTAGCGCGATCTATTTGCGAGAATGACGCCACATTTTGTAGGAAGATTAACAAGAAGGGGGACGAAGGATTCCGCGAAAAAACAAATTAGTTCCAAAAGTCACCGCTAGGGGAATATTTGGCGCTGCGTAATAGAAAATAGAGTGTTAACAAATGCAAATTAATACGGAATAAAATTACCTTTTATTATGCATGGCCACCTCGGTCGCCTGATTTTACCCCATGCGACTTCTGGCTATGGGGTTACCTTAAGTCCAAGGTTTATCAAGGAGTGGGCCAGGACCTGGCTACATTGAAGGATAACATATCACGGACTGTACGGGAGATTCCTGCAGACATGTTATTTTCTGCTGTTTTGCATACTATGCACAGAATGCAATATGTGGTCCACAACAACGGCAGCCACATTGAACTTCATTTGAATGCAAAATAAAAGGTAATTTCCGTATTGATTTGCATTTGTTAACACTCTATTTTCGATTACACAGCGTCAAATATTGCCTTAGCGATGACTTTTGGAACTAATTTGTTTTTTCGCGGAATCCTTCGTCCCCCGTCTTGTTTAATCTTCCTACAAAATGTGGCGTCATTCTCGCAAGTAAATCGCGCTACAGAACACTGTGAGCACTGTCAGTTTAATTATGGCCACCCGGTATATGCTCAGGTATGCACTTATACACATATATACATATGTATGTGTGTATATATAACATATGCACATACATACATACGCGCATACATACATATGTGCATACATAACAACATATACTTCTGAATCCGGTTCCGATAACAGAAGAGTAGCAAATTTTCATTGGAAGTCAGCAGAGTGGATCCAGACCCAATGTGCACCAACGTGGCATTCTCTGCTTCAGTGTGTGTCAGGTTCATAAATATATCAGTGTTTTTTCAATGTGTGAATACTGTATCAATACCCCTAATTTCAAATCTCTGGAAGCAGTCCCACTGTTTTGATCCTGATATAAATGGGACTGTTCAGATTTTTTGCCAGGATGAAGTGGATTTGATATGGTTCATATTCTCATCTGATTTCTGAAGTACGTCAAAAGAGTGCTTGAATTCAAGAACTGATGTTTGTATTTATATACTTTTTGACAACGGAGAACTTATTCTTCTTGTACAAAGAAGCTAAAAGAACCTTTTTGGTACATTCAGTTATGAGGACTAAGATAATTGGAGTTATGATTTCGCTCATCATGGTAGATTTCATGTGTGTTCGATTCCCAAAGTAAAAACAAAAATCAAATTTTTTTTTTCATTGGAATCTGGGTTATATGTTTTTTATCTAAAAGAATTTCCAACACTGCTAGGCTGTAATACTTTTCAGCGTGAAAGAAATGAATTACTTAGTCAGCTGAAAACATTATGCAATAAATTGTAAAATCTTTGAATTAATAGTATCAGTAGTGGAAAAGACATTTGAAAAATCCGAAAAAGTAGACTGAAATAGTAATTTATATTAAATGTAGCTTACGAAAAGAAAAGTCTTACCATTGATTGCTCAGAATAATTAGAATATGGAATTATCATCACTTACTGATTGTAAGAAAAATCAGGTACGTTTTTGGCAGCTTTCTTCAATTTATTTTATTCTTACTTTTTGATAATTATTTTCAGATAATCTCATTAATGGGATTTCAAAAGGTAATAGGATGGCTGTGGTGACAATTCTTACAAAAGCAGAAAACAGTTTATTTACTTCCTCAGTCCTTAACGCTTTATAACGCTGATTTTTGTTGTTTGACTTCAAAATTAAAAATTTACTAGTTAACTCAAAATATGAAAGCTAAAAGTAAAGATATTCATGATTCCTTTATGTGCTCACAAATCATTGTGCGAATTTTTAAAGCCTGAAAACGCATGTCTGCAATGTTATCATCAAGCGATGATTTGCAGACGCTTTATTTTTCACCATTATATTTTCGACGACGATGTTTTTAAATTACAGAGATTTTGAATCTCTTTAATTTCGATGACTGTGTTTTAGAACTGAGATGTTTTTTTGCTTTCCCACTTTTTTCTGTCACATGATGTTTTCCTCTCGCTTTGTTTTCTCCGCGATGTTTTCGGGTGACACCTTATAAAGAAACCTGTAAGGAGGTCGATGAAGCGAACCATTCTTTTAAAGAGGGTCGACGCAAGGAAAAGGTTGGGAATCCCTGTTGTAGAGGTTAGCATTCCTAGTTAGCATATCATTGGGTTCTGTTTCGAATCATGAAGAGAACTTGGAAGGTGTATAGTGTATTTGCGGAATGGGCAACTTAAAATACACAGAGAGACTAAAAGTCCTCTCGAGTGGTTTGGTGGTAATGAAGAAGGGTGGGAGACTCATCGCCTAAGGGATTCTACTTCAAAATTGGGACGGAATTGGGTAAAATCATATTGTCACCTGTAAGGTACTCAAGACCCATGCCAATGATAAATGCAGTCCTATGCTCCATGCCACAATGAAATTCGTGGATTTGTTCTGATTCTGCTGTCAGGCAAATATGATAAGCCACAACAACGTACTTTCATCTGCTGCTGAAACGCTTAAGTTATCAAATTCATTCCGCATGCCGCCTTGAAAAATGTTTCCTGCACTAGATAGTTACACTTAGATGAGGTTGAACAGCCTGGGGGATTGTTTCGCGTAGGTTTAGTCAAGAAATTTCGACGGTAACCAGGTGCAGGTCCTCTTCATCAGGAGTAAAGAAGCCTGCAAGAACGGAAAGCAGCCATTACCGCACCGTTAGTTGTTGGCAAGATAGGCATATAACCATGATGGTTTTGACCTGTAGATGGATGGTCCTTGGCAGGTTTTAAGTATAAATACAGAGCGCCATAGTCATACGGCGAGAGAAATGTTGTTCGAGGCGGCAAAGTCTCGGCTAGCAAAACTGAATCTAGGATGAAGTGGCACCAACAACTGGCAGTAATCTTCATGAGATGGCAGAGTCTTTAAAAGGAAGTGGCGTTTAATAGTACAAAGGATGCAAAATACATTCAAGGTAAATGTTATAGCAAAAACTCAGGTGCTATAAGAACGCAGGGACAAGTAAAATGTACATTGCTATTAATGGCTTGAAAATGTACACAAATTATATATACTTTAGCTATTAATAAATAATATTATGTTAAAGCGCACCGGCCATGTTTATACGCTACAGCAGTAAATCGAGTGAGAAGGTAGCGTCATCTATCTGCAATAACAGTAACCAATTTTAATAACCTTCACTTTGGTGAGTTTCTCTTCTGTTTTGATTGCTTCATGTATTACTTTTGTGATAAAGATGAGTGAGAAGGTAGCGTCATCTATCTGCAATAACAGTAACCAATTTTAATAACCTTCACTTTGGTAAGTTTCTCTTTTGTTTTGATTGCTTCACGTATTACTTTTGTGATTGCTTAGTAATGTTTCAATTATTACTTTTGTGACAGCTATTTAATCAGACAGAAAGTATTATGGGGAGGGGGGTAGGGTAATTCTGTGTATTTCGTCTGGTATGTTTCCAGTTGAGAACACTTTCCATTTTGTTCTCACAAACTTTTTCATTAATGACTAAATACATTTGCATTGCAAATTATAAATCTAAAATATAAGATTATCATTATATGGTTAACAAATAATTTTATTTTGAAGGAATTAATTTTCGTTTATTGTTTAAGTATCAAAGAATTTAAAAAGAACTAAAGATGTCGGACTATGGAATAAAATAGATTAACTTTCTTCTTTTGTTGAAGAAATTTATTATAAAAGGCAGTTCCAAAAAGTAGTATTTGAAATAATTTAGTTATCAGCTAAAAGCTGGAAAATAGTTAGTTTCAAATTATATTTTTATTTATATTTCCGATTGGAAAAACAAACAGGTAAATGGCTAATTATCATAGAATACTCATCATTGTCAATACAGAAATTAATTAATTTCTTTAGAATCAGTTATTTGAACCTTAAATTAGGAAAACTTCAGTAAAGTTTTTTTGCTTTTTTTTCTTCTAAGTATTAGATATGAACAATCTGCTCATGAACGGAATATAAGAAAAACTTTACTGAGCGAATCAATGGTGATTGAACAAAATGCAGCGGTAGTAATTTGAAGTTCATGGAAAGCTCTTGCTGGAAGCGTATCAAGAAAGTGCGATTCTTCTCATATGAACACTGACATGTTTTCCCTATCACATACGGAAAATGTCTGTGTGTGCGTTTTTAATGTTTCTATACATATTAGCGTTTTTTGATTGCTTATGGTTCATGTAGAATTTAAAAAAACGAGAGACCACAACAAGATCTTACCAAAACATGAAATAAAAGGAGCCTTTGACTCCTTTCAGTTCCTTGAGTTTCATTTACAGTAAACTTTTGTTGAAAGTAGGGTTTAAGTCGTACGGCTGCGCTTACGGGGAAATCGTGTTTTGCAAAGTTAACTTTCTGTCGAAAAAATGTTATTGAGTGCAATTTATACAAAACCAAATATTGTTGTAATTAAAAGGAAAACTAGAAAAATGTTAATTCAAAGGACTGTTATTACTTTTAATAATAAGTACATGACACAATTTTTATTTGTATTTTTTTTTAATGTTGGTAACTTTTGCATAGGACGATGATATACGCAACTCTTTAAAAGTTTCGCGGTTAGGAGAGCAGCATTTTTCAATATCTTCCGTAAAACCTTCTTTTCTTTCTTCATTTTGGTCAATCTTCATTGCAAAATCAAACAGTTCCTGTGTCCTTTTTAACAATTCGTTTAACTTCTCGTAAGTTACAGGCGCTTTATCTTCTTTTTGTTTCTACTGGTTTCACTACACTTTGATCTCAGTCAAAAGGCCGAGTAACTTCACAAGCGGTTCACAAGTCAGTCACAAGCGCTTTATCTACTTCTACATTACTGCTGCTTAGAGTGAATGCGTTACTAGAGATTGCAGCAAAGAAGTGCGGAACACTTTGAAGAAGGGATGCCAGAATATAAGCAACATACAACTAGTTGTTTCAAATGTTCAGGGTTGAACAACTAGTTGTTTCAAATGTTCAAGTAACAAATATGCCAGATTTGCTGGCTGAATATTAGGTTAACTTAAGAGCTCATTTATGAAACTGGTCTCACCCATACAACCATTTTTAATATTCTTAAGGCACAATTGTACTTCTGGTGCACTGGTTTCCTCATGTGCTCATGGGGTTGAAACTTGGTAGCATTTCAAGGTTGCTGATATTCGTCTGGAACAGTACAATACTGAATGGGATGAATTTTGATAAAAAATCATTTTCTTGAATACAATACGGGCATGATAATTTTTATCTTACAAAAAAGGCCGAGTAACTTGTTGCAAGTTACAGCTTTATCTACTTCTTCATTACCCATGATTTCACTACACTTTGATCCTAGTCAAATGGACGAGTAACTTATTGTAAGTTACAGGCGCTTTATCGAATTCATCATTACCACACCTTTCACTATACTTTGACCTTAGCCAAAAGGCCGAGAAACTTTTTTTGTAAGTTACAAGCTTCTTCATTTCCCGTTCTTTCACTACACTTTGATCTTATCTAAAAGACCGAGAAGTGATCACTGCTTTCAGTGTTGGCTGGTGTTATAAGATCAATTCTTCGTTCGCCGTTTCTTGATTAGTTCCTTAACTTCTTCTTCCATATGTAAAAACCCTTCACCGCCAGTTGTTTTTGCGATTTGTATGATTTCTTTAGCTTAATTTTCAACTGATGGAAATCCTTTAAAACTGCTGATAATTTCTGGTCACAGCTGATGCCAGCAAGCATTCGATGCTGATGAATGAGAGTTGAACTACATATAATTGAAAGTCTAATGTCGGATAAATTAAACGGAAAGATTTAAGATAACGCGTATAAGTGAAATCGCGTTTCGCAAATCAGCGTTCGACAAAGGTTTACTGTATTCACTGTTTTCACTCTCACCTCTCGAATTCCGTCTGCTCAGTAGCACAGTTTCAGATATTAAGCCATTATACATTCCTGTTTTGCACACTAGTTAAGAGAATTTGCACATTATGCCGAATTCCTGAAAAACTAATGGACAGCTTTTAGTGAAATTTCCTATGAATATAAATTTGTAACAGAGAAAGAGATGTGACTTTCAAAAGTCATTTTATGTACGCATGATTATCAATAAAGCTCATAGTGCAAGGATGTCCAAAATCCACATAGTGATATGGAACTGACAAGAGTCTAATATGGGGTATAGTCTCTTTGGTGAGGGGTAATGGCGAGATGACGTTGCCTTCCCAAGAGCGTCCCAGACATGCAGTATAAGGTTAAAATCCAAAGATCTGGCTGGCTAATCGATGCGAAGCTCACTTTCCAAGTAATCATCTACCAGCTCAGCCCTATGTGGACGAGCGTTATTGTCCATTAAGAGGAACATGGGACCAATTGCGCCCCTAAAAAGTCCAAATAAGCTCTAAGATCTCTTCTCTGCACCTCATAACAGTCAAGTAGCCTTCATCAAACACATGCGGGGGTGTGTGGCAGTATAGCATAATGCCTACCCAAACCATTACATTTCCACCAACATAATGATCCTTTTTCCTGGTGAGGGAGGGAAGGTATTGTGTTCTAGACTCTCTCCAGATGAAGTTACGCCAAGAATAAGTGTCCAGCTGAATCTCATATGTACTGAACAGCTAAAAATATTTCCAATTGGTTCAATGCTGTTGCAAAAAATTTGACATATATGTTTAAATCAAACCAATAGCCATTGCCTGTCTGTCAAATAAAAAAAAATTGCTACTGTTTTAAAATTTCTATATCTGACATTCGTTATATTTGATTTTGCAGTACGGTGTTATGTTGTCGATGCAAAACATTTTTGATGCAGTTCAACGGATAGCGGTGTATTTAAAAAAAATCATTCGCTTTAAAGAAACTTTCTGAAATGCAAAAGAGAATTAAAGATAAATTGAAACAAGATGTAACAACTAAATAGAAATCTGCCTTTGATAAGTTAAAAAGATACATTTTTAAAAAAATTAAGAACCTATAATTCTTCCCTTGCCATGTTTTCGAGAAATCATTGACTTTATCAGATCACGATAAAAGAGGCTGCAGGTTTTAAAAAGATTTCAACAAGGTAAGAAAAGAAGTGTCGTCAGAATTTTATATAAATATGTGTCCTAGAACTATCTACTGAGAAACAGTGACTCCTTATGGTGGCAGGAGTGCCAAAAGCTTATATAACTTGCATTGTATGAGCTTGTTCTGAAAAGATTATGTATGCCGACTATTGACCCAGAATATTCCACAACAGTAAAGTTAGATAATATATATCCTAGAACTATTTACTTAGAAACAATGACAATCTTATATAACCTGCATTGTATAAGCTTGTTCTAAAAAGTTTATTCATGTCGGCTAAAGACCCAGGATGCATATAAGCGTTCTGTACCGCGCCACGCGCATAAGGAAAAACTCGTACTTGTGATTGGACATACTTTCCGATGACATCATTTTCTCTTGACGTAATGACGTTTAGACGGGATTCTTACCGTTTTATTTTCCATGAATGACGCACATGAATGAACGGAAGCGTGAAAATATCGCTTGTTTTCTTTGAAACGAAAAAATTTAGCTGCAGCGTTCTGAAGATGGCTTCCTGTTTCACGGAATTATAAAATTATAAAATAAGATTGTTACTAGCAGAAGCAACCTTAAGCGCTTAGATTATATAAATAACTGAGTTTATGAATTTAGTGCACAAACAAAACATAATGATCTCGATCCAGCTATAAAGGCATATTATGTGCTGGTAAATATATTATTATTATTGCAGTTTTGCTGCATTCTGTTTTCACATTGCAGAAAATACTTCCTTTGTAAATGTTATGTTACTTCCATGTCCATGTTATTTCAAATATACTGTTGCCTTAAATGAAAGAAAAAAGTGCATTCAGTATTGTCGCTGAATTTAATACACGTGTATAAGAAAAGAAACTTTCTTCTCTGACAAACACTATTTTTATGCAAAAGTACAAAAGATATTACACGATGGGCAATATTCATAATGTAATATTATTCAATTTATAATACGTACCTCTATTTCTCTGTTCCAAATCTATATTAGTCTAACTTCAAAAATAAATTTTACTTTTTCAGATTGGTTATAAATATTGTGAATTTACTGGTGTACTGTGTTAGGTTCAAACGTCGTTTTTGCCATTTCCGAAAACAGACTTGTGTCATGCTTTCGGAGATTGCCTCTGCAGAGAATGGATATATAATGAACATGATATTAATAACTGCAACACTTTTAATATGAAGGGTTTTAAATTAAGAACACATTTATTAAAAATCTTGATATTAATGCACATTTCTACACTTAATACACATTTACGGAGTTAGTACAAGAAGAAATAAGATTTTTAATTGTAGGGGGGGACATTACATTTTTTATATTAAATTCACCACACTACAGTGTTGTAAGAAGTGTAATCTCATAGTAACAAAAATACAACGCACATAATAATCTTTTCGGTACTGCTATCAAAATGTAAACAAACGGTATGGAGGTGTACCCTCGAGACCAAGCAAAGTCAAGGCGTTCCTAAGCGTAGAGAAAATGATGTCATAGGAAGTCATTATCCAAACACGAGGACGGATTTTCCCTATGTGCGTGGCGCGGTACATAATGCTTATATGCACCCAGGATATGCTGCAACAGTGAAATTAAATAATACTTGTCTGAGAACTATTTACTTAGAAATAATGACTCTTTGTTTTTGTGGTGGGAGTCCCCTCCGCATTCTGAAAAGACTGTGTATTCCGATTACTTACGGGTCGGTGTATCCCGGTGTACGGATTTTCTAGAAAGTGGGCCAAATATGTTCTGAGAAAGGAAATCGGCTCTTGTCGGTAAACTTAACTGGTATTATATTTAAGTTTTTTTTTTGTTGTAAGCAGGTATATTTTATTAGTTTTTTCATTTTAAGTATTTTTGTATTGCCTTTTTATGTAGTGGTACTATTTCTAGTATTAGGTATTTTTACATTGTATTTTGTAGCAATAATACCATATATATGTCAGTTATAGTAATAAAATAATGTAACTTAATTAATATTAGCAAAACTGATTAAAATACAATAACGCGCAGAAACAAATATTAATTTAGAAGTCAAACCACAAAAGTCAGCATTATATTTTCAAATTTTCATAGGACTAGTTTCGATGGTTTTACCAAACCATCAGCCTCAGCTGCAAAAGCGCAAATGAACGAGATAAGATAAGAAAGTCTGGACAGAAGACAAGCTACTGGCGCCATCTGTTGATGAAACCGGTACTAAAACATAATTTCTTTAAAGGCTGAAGGCAAAGATGGCTTTTAATTAGGGTCGTTAACTAGAACAGAAAGGTTTTTTTAAATGTGAAATGCCTTCAGAAAATCCGGTTCGCCAATGGAAAATTTTTTTAAATAATTTTGGCAGCAGAAAAATTGAAAGTGTGATTTTTGGACCAAAAATGTTGGGCAACAGAAGACTTCTGTGTTTCCTTTTTTCTAACATATACCTCATGTTCCGTAACACGAAATTTTACGGCTCTCTTAGTTTGGCCAATGTAAATTAAACCACACTGGAAAGGAATCCTGTAAATACCCCAGGAATTCATATCCGGAACAGGGTCCTTGAGTATGGAACTCTGATTTTATTGATTTAAAATTATAATTCACCAATGTTCCAGTGAGGGTGCATTAAGATGTCTAGAAACCAGACTTCGCGAATTTCATTTCTCTTGCATCGAATTTGATGAGCTAATTTCTCTCACTCTGTTTGAAACAAATGCATTTTGTTTTCCAAAATAAATATTACAAGCAAACTGAGGGATTAGCAATGGAAAGCCCACTCAGTCCCATTCTGGCTGATATCTACATGCATTATTATGAATCAAAACTGCTTGAAACTTTTAACTTTCCGGTATGTTTCCGTTACGTAGACAATACTTTTACCCTGTTTGAAGGTAATAAAGATGATTTAAATAAAGTTCTTTCCACAATGAATTCCATTGATCCTGCTATTCAGTTCACTTTTGAACTTGAGACTCGCGATTCTCTTCCGTTTCTCGATAATCTGGTCACACGTAACATATCCAACTTCAGTACTACGGTTTACCGAAAACCTTTATCGGTTTGCCTTCCACCACACTTCAAATCGTATCATCCGACTAAATAAAAGTTAGTTTCATTTTATTCCTATGTTTCCCGTGCTCTTCAAGTTTGCTTCTCTAAACTATCCCTCGATGAAGAACTAAATTATTTAAAAGCAATAGCTATTGAGAGGGGTTTTTCACCTAACATTATTAATCAAGCAGTTAAAAAATTCTCATCTCAACATACCAAAAGGCAGACTCTTGTTTTAGGTGATTATAAAATTCAGTTGTCATTCCCTTCTTTCCATCAGTTAGCTATAAAGTTGCACGTATTTTACAGAAATTTAACTTTCGAATCGTTTATTCTCCCATCAATAAAATTCCGAGTTCCATACTCCATTCCGGATATGAATTCTGGGGGTATTTACAGGATTCCTTGCCAGTGTGGTTTAATTTACATTGGCCAAACTGAGAGAGCCTTAAAATTTCGCGTTAAGGAACATGAGACATATGTTAGAAAAAAGGAAACACAGAAGTTTTCTGTTGCCTAACATTGATGGTCCGAAAATCACATTTTCAATTTTCCTGCTGCCAAAATTATTCAAAAAGCATATACCATTGGTAAACTGGATTTTTTAGAGGCATTGCAAATTCAAAAAAAATCTTTCTGTTCTAGTTAACGACAGTAATTCCAATCCATCTTTGCCTTCAGCCTTTAAAGAAATTATGTTTTAGTTCTGGTTTCATAAACAGATGGCGCCAGTAGCTTGTCTCCTGTCCAATCTTTCTTATCTTATCTTATCTAATTATTATATCTTATCTTGTTCATTTGCACTTTTACAGCTGAGGCTGATGGTTCGGTAAAACCATCGAAACTAGTCCTGTGAAAATTTGAAAATATATCGTTGATTTTTGTTGTTTGACTTCTAAATTAACAAAAATGAGTTTAATAATTTTCCGAATTCTTGAATAATTTTTATTTCAGAATTTTATTGTTATTTCTATGCAGAAAAGGAGTTTTTAAAGAATTTGAAAGGAATCAGAGAGTGAATGGTTCGACTAAGTCAATTTTCCCGATCTGTTTCTCGTCCGATTCTTTCCGCTTTCCACTGCATCTTCTCACACCACTTTTGATCCACTCTGTGTTGCATGTCTTATTCGCTATTGTTAATTAGGTGGGAGCTGTAAAGAGACGATTAAGTTTTACTGAACGAATAGTTCTTATTTGATACCATAAAAGAGCGTTTTTGTCCCTCTGTATTAAATGTTTATGTGATTAAGGCAAAACACGCTAGGGCTATCTCGCTAAGGAGAGATATCTTCGGGGAAGGTTTTGTAAGGGAAACTGTCCCTTTTCTACGTTACACATGGGGAAACCATGAAAATGCCCATGCAGCCAGCCCGCTTGCCTGAGATAGAACCCAAGATGGATGAACAAACAGTGGTCAGCGACTTTCCCGCTTGCCTACTGTTGAACCCTTCTGTACTAAAGATAATTTCAGGTATCTCGTTTTCTAAAAAATGAAGTCATGAACAGAATTTCTTAAAATAATAAAACTTTTTAGGAAATGTTCAGAAATTCCCAGAGTTTCGTAATCATATGTTGAAATCAACAAATAATAGTTTAATTTATTGATTTCCCTCCTAGTTATTTAAAAAAAGTTATTGACATAACACAATAAAGTAACGAAATTTAAATTATTTGAACCGAAAAAATTCATCTGTAGTTGGTGATAGAACATATGAGAAATCTGAATTTTCCTCTTTTTGAAAAAAATTGAGTCTTGTTTTGTATTTTACACGAGATATTTATGTATATTGGCACAGACATGTTATTTACAATAATAAAAAAATCTACAACTGAATTTTTTAAGTTTTTAATGTTAGTAATTTTATGCAATGCAGCTATTAGTATTTTTAAAATTATAAATATGTGGCATAATGATGCTATAAGTGAATTGCAATTCTTCTTATAATATCTATCTATATAATTTTTAAACTTACTGCAGTTACTGATTGTAAAGTGTTAAACGTTTCATAAATGCTTTTTAAGTTCAGAATTCTGATACATAAATAAAGAGAAGTATTGAATATACTGCTAACATATGTAACATAATAACCATAAAATTGAAACATCTTATGAAAGTACTATTTTAATAAAAGTATGAGTATTTTAAAATTAGGTTGTATTTTTGAAAAATCTGGCGAATATTTAGAATAGTTTTTATTATCAGTGATGCTTAATAAAATGTAGAAATATGTTAAATCACCCAACTGGATTGGGAAAGACTTGTTTTTTTGACTTTGCAACTGGAGTTATACAAAAAAGGTGTGGCAACATCTCAAACACTTCTTAGCTTTAGCTCAGTATTTTAGCTGCATTGATACTAGCGCTTATTTTCCACAATGTTTATATATAACAGTATTAAAAGGAATTGACCAATAACGTTTTGTGACTTCGTTAAACTTTGCTCATACATTTCGCTCTGTACAAGTGGACAATAAAATTACTATGTGCAATTGGCGCAGTTATTTACATTCATTCCAAACATGTGCACAATACAAAATGTTACGCTGTATGCCCAAGGCATCATATTAGAAAATCTAAGAAGACACAGAGCTTTAATTCTTTAAATAAGTAAATAAATAAATAAATAAAAATTGGGCCATTTTTTTAATGAAGCAGTATTTTCTTTTGAAGAAATAATTATTTTGATATATCTGTTACGTTCATAATTCATAAAACTAAAACTTCACCTTTAAAGTAATTATGATGCATATTCTAAAGGAAGAAAATATTTCTAGCGATAATCATGCTTTTAAATCAGTTCTGTATATGATGTAATTATGGAGATGAGTATAAAAAATAAACAAATCAGCTTTCGTTTTTCATTTTCCAAGTGTTAGTCGTCGAGATATATCTTAAAAACATTCCAGAATTTAATTCTAGTCTGAGTTATCGCATATTCTGTAATTTTAAAATCACAGTTTTCTGAAGAATCGATTTTTATCGTTAAAAAAGTCTGTGCTTCTTAAACCTTCTATGTCATTGCTAGTGCAAGTGATTGAATGCTTAAGAAATGATGCCATTTACACTGAAACTTGATCCTGGCTAAATATTAATCACATGTTCTTTGAACAGAGCTACTACTTTGCTCTAAGTGTTCGTGCACTTTTTCTTATGCCAGTTTACGAAATGTCATAAGCTCACAGAAACGAGCCAGCTGCATCTAATTTCCAATAACAGTGTCCGAATGTTGTCCAAAGGATAAAAGACAAACAAGACTAGTATTTTTTAGAAACAACTTATTTAACGTGATTTGAAGTTTTCAATATCTTAACTAAATAAACGCTTCACTGTAACATTACTTCTAAAGCAGCTATCTTTGAGCATTCGCCTTCAAGAATGGTCTAAAATACATCACTAAATGATTCTATTTATTGTGCATTTGATGCAATCCAAACTTTTCCTTGCGTTTTGAAGATTCGGAGGTAAATTCTACCTACATCTAGATGTTTCCATATCATTATTTTCTAACGGTGTCATTTTCAATTTCTTTCTCTCTATTTTTCATTTTATTCTAAACGTTTCCCAGAAGGAATACGGCGTCGCTAGATGATGTCTTATTTTATTTCTTCTTCTGTTTAACAATCCGTGCGTTCGATAAAGTCGTCGATGCTTCGTATCGATGTAAAACTTTAATTAATTAATAAAACTATTCATTTTATGAAGAAGCATACCATTTAAGTTCAGGTAAGACAGAAGGCGAAGACATATTACTTCTGTCTCAAAATTCTTCATTCAGCTTGGAGGGCAGCGAGATATTTAGTGAAAACTATTTCAGAAAATTAACTCGGTTTAGTGTACTAAATATTTCAATATTTTGATATAGTTTAATGTTGATAACCTTAGATGACATCACAGCAGAGCCGTGCGTACATTGCATCAGCTATTAATGATAGAATTATTTTTGAAATTAGGTGTAACAAGCTTTTAAGAAAAATCAATAATCACGCTTTCTCTCGTAGATGTTGGGGACGGGGCATGTTATTCGATTACCAAACACATGGGTAGATGTTCTCGCAAATATTCTAACAATTCTATTGACGCTCCGGCACAATTAGTGAGCTCTAGTTCTATTAATTCTGGCAGCTGTACTAAAGATGATAGTCCACTTGATGTTAGCAAAGGGCAACCTAGGAGAAAAATAGAATTGTCATTGTCTGTCAGTATCTTCATATACAAAATCACTTTATAAAGGTGAGTTACAGAAAAACATATTCTTTTCATTATCCATATATGAGATTTGATAACTGTTCACAGTAAACTCTTGCGGAACGCGGACTTGTATGCGTATATGCGTTTACGTATATGCGTTAATTTTACGTATATGCGTTAATTGCCTCCACCTCGTTTGCAGCTACACTCGGTATACTGCAAAGGATCGACCGCATTACGATAGCATTTTTTAATGATTCGTTTGAAAATTTATTCATTAAAGAAGTCAAATATTACTTAAAACTGTAAGACCTGAGCTTTAAAGTTCTCCCGATTCTCGATAATACTCCAAGATGTTGTGCTGAAGCAGTATTGCATGCAAGTGTAGAGGTTTTCTTCCTTCCATCGAACACCACTTCCTTAATCCAACCAGTGGATCAAGGAGTCATAAAAGCATTCAAATCATATTATATTAGGAATGTTTACGTCTCTACAATTAAAGCCCTAGACGAAGAAAATCCCACGACATACTAATGGTATTCTGAAAGCAATTTAGCACAAGGCTCGGGGTGGAAATAATTAAACTCGCATAGGAACAAAAGAAATCATCAATAATGAATGCTTGCTGGCATCATCGCTGGCCGGAAGTTGTCAACAGGTTTAAAGTATTTCCTTCGATTGAAAATGAAGCAAAGGATATCTACAAATTATAAAAGCAACTACTAAAAAGGTTATGTTGTATGGTTTTTAGTATGTTAACTTCGAAAAATCTCGAATTCGGGAGACCAGATGAATTTAGGGGAAGATCACCAAATTTAGAATGTTAATTTTAAGATGGCTAATTAGTTTTTAAAGCAGAAATTATTATGAATTGTAGGCTTATATATATATATAAGTAAACTAAAAATCTAAATATATATATGAACTAAAAACCTAAATATATATATAAAAACATAAAACTAAAAAACACAACTGCCTGATGATAACTGTTAATCACTATAAATTACACAAGAATCTCTATACTCTTTCACTCGTTATAATTTACCATTTTCAAAAATCAACTGAAAGAATTAAATTATAGCACTTTTAATAGACGGAACCTCTACACACTCATAGTAAACTCGAAATTTTTTTTTATTTTGCGAGAACAACGTTTTCAATCTACGAATGATACGTGAATTTACTATAAAACATAAAAATGAAGAGTAATTCTTAAATGTCCATAATACTGAATATCTCCTTTGCACAATTAAATAACGCATTAGCTCCAAAAATATTATTACAAACAATAAATGTTCAGGTATACTAACAGCATACTCTGTATTCTCTAACATACTCTATATTCTCGAGTATAGCAATTTTGAGTAGACATTAAAGAATAGGTTAAAATGCCAAGTGTATGAGCATATGTTGCTAGGATTGGTAATTGTGTTCATCCAACTATACAACTTCAGAGGAATATCTGAAACAACGGGACGAATAACTGCATATTTTTGAGAAAAGATCGATCATAATACTGCGATTAGACACTAACGCATTGGAGTCACCTAAAGAGTTGAAAGCTTAAAAAATTTTACATTCAACAAACAAATGCTCGTATGTAGAAAACATCTCATCATTCATTATGGAAGTATCAACGCTTTTATGACGCGCAGAGGGCTTATATATACAAAATCAACACCGAAATAATGTGCTTTAATAGACAGGGATTTGCAAAATATAAAATCATATAAGATTATATACAAATTGTTATTATTAAATTTAAGTTAGTAGATGACGCTGCTATTACGAACGCAGATTTACTAAGTCAATCACGTGACTACTTTGTATTTTGGAGCCGAGAGTAGAGATATTTTGTTTTAGCTGGATTCGCGACGCAATTTCTCTTTGGCTTGAGAATAAAATCGCATTTTAATACAGTCCATTGCTTGTTGTTATTAATCCGCACCGCGGCGCTACAGATATTATATAGAGATTGAACATATAAGATTCTATATAGAGATAAATGTAATGTATGACATTAAAACATCTTTTAAGGTTGAAAAGTTCATAAAGTTAGCATTTCTTATATATTTTAAATTATATTTGTTAGCTAGATTATGTGCGTAATGCAAGAGGAGTGTCCGTGTGTTTGTAATTCATGTAAAGCTGCAGTTTTATTCCGTTTTTGATGAAATTTCGCACACTTGACCTTCAAATCACGACGAAGGTCACTGTCTACACAAGATTTGCATACCTGCCAACCTCTAAAGATAAAAATTCAGAAGATTTCTCCCCCAAATTCAGAAGATTTCTCCAAAATTCAGAAGAACATGAAGAATTAATATCATGCTTTGATATTAAAAAAATAATAATTTATACGAATAGAAAAAAGAAAATTGTACTTACATTAGTAAATCTCAATTAAGTAGTAACTAAAAAATTTATTAGGAAACATAAAACAAGAACTTAATGTTACACAAAAAAATTATTCCAATGAATTTAGAGCGCATTTTTTGGCTTTAGCCAAAAATCCTTTGGAAAATTTCCTGTCATAACAATTAGTTTCCTCATAACATTTAGCAATTAAAATGTTTTCTAGAGTTTTTGGTGAAATTGAAGAACGAAACATAGTTTTGTTTTTCTTCACAACACTGAAGACTCTCTCGCACTCAGCATTACTGTGTGGAATTACAAGAATAGCACATAAAACTCTTGCTAGTCTGTTGGAAATTCGGCTTTGTAGGCAGGCCGAAAATATTGAGAATTCTTTTTTTTAACTAATTTCGTAACAACGATGTATTAAGAAAATTCGTAGCACGTGCAAACAAAAAAAAAAAACAGAATGCGACAATCCACGCTCGCTGAGTAATTCCCTTGCTGCTGAAGCGAACGCGAAAAAAATAATCTGGCGCCCGCAAAGAAAAGAGTGGGAGAAACAAGTTCAGCGCATTGGATTGGCTGGTTAAGCGGCGAGCTGGGAGAAACCGCAGGTTACTGGATTCAAAGTAGTCGGTAGTTGGCGGTAAAACACGATGCAATTGGCAAAAATCGCTGAATTGGCGAAAATTTCTAAAATTTCGACAAAAATCACTAAAAGACTTGAAAAAGGAAAAAAATCGTAAAAAATGGATTACGATCGTAAAATCGTAAAGACGAACGCATTTTCGTAAAAATTACGAAAAATTCGTAAAAGTTGGCAGGTATGGATTTGTCAAAACCAATCCCATGGGATCCATAGGATGGGGCATTCTAAAGATTTGCTATTCTGCTGTTTCTAAATATTTTGTGATATTGCTGTTGAATTGAATTTTTTGTGGTTTAAGTGCGAAGAACATGATATTAGACAAATAAAGGTGACAGAGAAAACTTTCAAAAAGTCGCTTTGGGCGTAATGTAAAATCTTAAAGCCTTCAGATTTTTTATAAGCTTTTCTTTATTTCGCTCGTGGTGTTTGTGCTATAATCAAAAGCTTATCATTAGTTTCAAACTTCTTAATAAACAGTTGAATTCAAATTTCGCGCGCACTTTGTGGATGGCAATACAATGTGATGAAGCAATTTTTTTTCAAAACCGATTTAGATTTTTTTTAAAAATTTAATGCTGAAACGATGTTTTCACATGTCTGCGTTTTACGAATAGACTGAAAATAACGGAAATTATATTTGCATCGTTGGATAGAGCGAAAGAAATCTTTTAAATGAAAATTTTAACGTAATTTCTGATCATTTGGCCAATGTCCGTAAGTTGCTGAACAGTAAACTGAACACTGGTAATTCGACTGAGTTAGCTGCATGGGCGCTTTGGTGGTTTTCTCCATGTGTAATTTAGCAACGAACCAGTTTTACTCAGAAAGTCCTCCACATCAGCATCTCTCCACTTAGGCAGGTTTTCTTCGTGTGGTTTGCTTTAAACAAATAAACCAAGCCAACCTTTTTGGCGAACTTTGGAAGACCGTTAGATTTTTTTTTGACATCTTTAATTTAAAAATTTCAACATCTAAAAGTATATTGAATACAAAGTTTTGAAATTTTCACAGATTACAAAACGAACTCTTTGCTTTCTTTTAAAAGTAAGAGGGGCAAAAAGTTATTCGCTATGTGATTTTTTACATATTTTTAAAATATGCTTTGATATGAAACAGAAGAGGAAGTATTGATTCTTCAGTTTTAAAGTTATGATGTCACTACGTCACACTATTTTTCATGTTCAGTACTTCAAAAACAACGGGATTAATAAATATTTAAAATTATTTGCAATGAAATCTACTGTAATTTTTTTCATTTCATAAGCTTACATATATTTACATATATTACATATATTTTTCTCAGTTAAAAACTTATTTTTAATTCCTTGTATGAAGTAAAAAGAAAGTATTGTAATCGCGAAAAATTTCGAGTATCATATTTCAACGAAAATATCCATTTTACCGCTTTCGAATGCAATTTAATGATGCTTTTGTGTGACATCTCTACGTAAGGGCAGAGTAAAGAACTCTTTTTCACCCAAAAAATTATAAAACTGCTTTAAAATGGATTCAGAAGAGATTTTTTCGTAGCGCCTGTGCGTACGTATGTATATATCTAGCATAACTCAAAAACGAGTAGCCTCAACACGTTGAAATTTTGTATATAGGATTGCTATAACATGTAGATGTGCACTTCCCATTTTGGTTGCAATCGGCCGCACCAAAAGTGTATATATATGTATATAAATATATATATCTCCACTCTGTTACTCGGCTCAGGGAGCTCAGTTTCTTTATTCTTATATGTTTGTAAATTGTGCATTTTTTGCTTTAAAAATGATTGAATTATATTATTCTTATCATCCGGTTAAGGTTTTTATGTCTTTATTTAGTTTTATGTCTTTTTTGCCTATAGTTATTTTAGTTGTAGAATTATCAACAATTTAAAAGTTGTTCAAGTGCGGCTGATCCTAAATTGTTTTGCTATAGCGGCCATATTTGAAACTTAGCAGAGTAATGGATTTGTTGCCAATCTAGAGAAACTAGAAAATGCACTGCAGTTAGACATTTTCAAGGAACAATTAAGAAAGGTGTTAGGAATAAACTGCATCCCCACACATTTAATTTTAACATTCTACCTTCTGTAATTTCAGTTCGTGTTTAAGCTTTGAAAAGTAAAGTCTTCTTTTATTATTTCAAATTAAATTATGCTTAATCCATTCTGGAATTTATTCGAGGAAATAAGTCTTTAAGATTTACTTCATAATTTTGAATAAGGATATTTTCAGTTTTTATGCATTTCTGCCTTGTCGCGAAATGAGAACTGAATTAATTGAATGAGAAATGCTGAATCGTCTGTGAAAAACTTTCTTTTTTTTTCTTTGTTTAATTTCTTTTATACATCGATTTAGATTTATTTAGTATTTGAATAGAGCATGATGTGGCAACTGTTAGATAATTCTTCAGAAGATATAACTTTTTGTGCAATCTGAGTTATAAAATGAATGAAATGTTAAGTGAACCTGTCAAGTGAACTTAGCGCCAGAGTGTCGCTATGGTAAACAAATGTATTGAATTTTAAAGAGTGCACTTATTCTATTGTGGTTTATGCGCCATCGACGAAAAACTTTTGACACTTCAGATTAATACCTATAATGTTAAGATTTTAATTTAATGTAGTATGAAAACATTTTCTCAATATCAATGACAGAATTAACGTGAAGGTAACATATGGTGGCAATTATACTACCTGAAACAAAAAAGTTGCCAGCAGTAGCTATTTATTTAAAATGATGACATTAACGAAACATTTTCGACATACAATGCCACATGCAATCGCGTGCTTTCTTCAACGTCAGAATATGATCTTATATAATAATAATATGTTTAATGTTTGGCAATGCTATTTTTATTTCATATTTCGTAAAACTTACAAATTTTTGATTACCAGACTCTACGATTTGAAAGCGAGCAGCAACACATTTTGAAATAAAGCATTTTAATGTCCAATGAGCGAGACTGTTGCCACTCGGAAAAATGAGAGCGAAAATTAGTATTTTCAGAGTTTTTAACTAATATCTCGGCTGATTAAGGTCGTACGAAGAAGAGAATAGTCAAAATGGCTTCCCACGAATGTTTGGAATCCGGAGCAATATATTAGATATTTGGCAATGTTATTTTGATTTCATATTTTGGAAAACTTACAAATTTTTTATTAACATACTCTACGACTTGAAAACGAGCAGTGGCAACAGTTTTCGAAATAACGAAGATTTTTATCTCCAATGAGCGACATTGCTGGCACTCAATAAATGAAGGCTAAAGTTACCGTTTCCAGATTTTTTAATTAATATCGCTGCTGATTAAAAGTTGTACGAAGATGAGAATAATCGAAATGGCTTCCTAAGAATTTTTGGAATCCGGAGTAGTTTCTCTCGAAGCTGAATTCTCTGCCATTCCGGAGGAGATAATGTCATAAACAAACAAATAAACAAACGTACAGAGATTTTAATAGTATATGTTCTCTGATAAGCTATGGAGCTCAAATTTTGCGCACAGAAGCATTGTGCGTGGCAATACGATGCGGTGCAGCGAATGTTTTTCGAATTTTGACAGATCTAAAAAATAATGTTGAAACACAAATATCTTCGTTTAATGAATAAGTTTCGCACATAATGAACATGAAATCTAATGAACACGTGTCGCACATAATGAACACGAAATCTAATGAACACGTTTCGCACATTCATTCGTTTCATGAACAGGGTAAAAGTCTCAGAATTTTTGGTTTCCACCATCAGATAGAGCGAAAAAAAATTTTTTTTAATGAAATTTATATGAGATTTTAACGCAGTTTCTCATTTTTTGGCAAAAATTCTGTTTTGGATTAAGTGCTGTAACAGAATTGTTGAGAGTGAAAAAGTAATTATTTCCTCATTGATGAAAAAGGATTTTTCAGTTGAGTAATGAGATCGGTAACAGGCCATTGAAAAGATAAAAACTTAACAAGAGAGTTTTTATGAAATAAGCTTTTATTTAAAATTCTTAAAAATCATTAATGAACTAAAAAAATCTTTTATACAGTTTGATGGGAACAAGAGATTAAATAATTCTCGTTACCAAATTCCCCTACAATTTTACATCGCTATTAGTAAAAGCGTTGTCACCTAAATAATGAAATCGAATTACATTGTCAAAAGTATAAGCCATTACCTTCATAAATTTATCAAGTGCACCCCACGCTTTTATCATTCTCTATATTAAAATCGTTGATGAATTTTGTAAGGAGAATTATTTAATTTCATATTTTCATTAAAACTTTATGATAAATTATTTTTCTGAATTTAGTTCATTAATGATTTTATGAGTTTTATATAAAAGTTTATTTTATTAAAAACTTTCTTTTTTTATCTTATTTTATTTTTCTCTTTTTAGACTCAGTGACACGTTGTCAATCAAACTATTCGGTTGAAAATTGTTTTTCAACAATGAATAATCACTCTTTTTACTTCCAACAATTCTGTTATGCCTGGTCAAAAAACTGCAGCAATTTATAAACAAAACCTTTTTTTTTTCATAAAACACTTTAAAAAAAATTTTTTTTTCTCAAAAGAAATGCGACCATGGAAAGGGGGGGTAAGCATCCTCTTGATGTTGATTACAAAGGAGTTGAGTATGTTGTTGGTATCTTCGGTTTTTTATCTCCGCTTTCTTCTCTTTGACCAAGATCCAAAATATTTTTCGCGTACTTCAACTGACTCTTTATTGAGTTGTTTAGGGCATAATATCTGTCGAAATTCTTTTAAAAAAAGATACTGCACTCTCGAATAAAATTCTGTCAAATTCCATGTGAGCAGTTATCAAGGGACTATTAAAAATTACTGCTGATAGAAGAATCATCTTTATTACAATATGTAATTTCCAAATTTTTTTAGTTTACATAAAAATAACGATAGTTCATGAACCAATCAATCTTACTGATCTTTGCATGGAATGAACGAAAGGCCAATTATTTACCATTATTCAATCTGATTTGAACTGTGAAACAGAAATAATAGCACTGCATCATAAGCAAGTTTTTATGATCGCCCATTACGAAGTTTGGTTTAGATTATTTGATTACAGCAAACCATACGAAGGCTATCAGCTTGAGGGATGCCTGCGTGGAGGACTTTCTAAGGGAAACTGAGTCATATCCACGTTACAAATGGGGAAAAACGCGAAAACGCCCACGCAGCCAGCCCCATTTGTCCGGAATCAAACCCAGGGCGAACTACCAGGGTTTAGCGACCTCACCGCTTGGCCAGTGGTAGGCCTTTAGCCGTTTAGAAGAACAGATAGTTATGGAAGCGACAAGATGATTGGATGTTTCACAACAGATAATCTTTACCTTCAGGAAACAAATTAAAACTTACCTAAATTTTAATTGTATCTTACCTAAATGCAAATTTATTATCAGAATTATTTTTGGCAATAAAAATTCTTTTCTATCAGTATAAATTAAATTTATGAGCAATAGTAAGCAGCCCCGCCCCCGTAGACAATTTAAAAGTTTATGCAGACTAAGTTTCCGAGTTCGTGCACTGAGTTTATACTAGGTTAGAATCCTTCAAGGAATATTCATCATCATATTTTCCCTCGAAATTTTCCCTCAAAACCGGGACAAGATGGAAGAAAGACTTCTGCAGAAAACTGCTTCTCCAGATGGGTTTTTGTGTGCAGCTACCCATTGCAACTCGAACTTGACTGCTAAGTAGCTGCGTATGGAACTGTACAAAAGGCCTTATGAAAAAGACTGTGGTTTATGTTTTGTCGGCTAGAAATCATAACAACAAGAAAGCGATATTCTTATTTTTTAGCCTTAAATATAGGATTCTTGTAAATCCATACGTTCTGCAGCTTGCAGCACGTCCATTCCTTCGCAGAATTGATCTTTTGAAACACTGCTTCAGGTTTTTTTTTAGTATATTCATTGCTATTGAAATAGCAACTTTTGAGATGAGGCTTCACTTGAGGAAAGAGAAAGTAGTCTGCAGGTGCCAAATTTGGTGAATAAGGAGGATGAGAATTGTTGCAGTTTTCTTTATTAGAAACTGCTTGACGAGAATGCAATTGTGAGACGGTGTTTGTTATGAAGTACAAACCGGTTAACCGATTGAGCTTTTACAGGAGTAAACCGCTGAATTTTCTTTTGAAATCTATTGATTACGTCTTATTGCTTCTGAATTTATCACTTTCTAATCAGAAAATATCATCAACACGGTCTTTATTTGAAATGCCTGAAACCAATGATGTCAATTTTCGTTTGGCAGGTTTGCTAGCAGGAGTTAAAAAAATGAGTCCTAATTTTTTTTTAAATACGCTATGTATATCTAAATTTTGTAAGATATTATAATTAAATTGGAGAAAATCGTCGAGAAATTAGAGATCATTTGACAGTGGCTTTACATTTTTCTGGCGAGACAAATGAACATTAGCATTAAATTGAATATCGGTAAATCTATGTTGGATTGTATTTAAGTTCCATAACAGGTTTTATGAGCATAAATTATCATAGAAACTAAGCAGTTTATCGTAACATTATCATTATAAACTGCATAATACAACAATAATCATGCTCAATTATCATAGTAATGGAAGAAAACATAATTAATAGTTGTTTTCTCTTCTCTTCCATTAACATAATAGTAAAATTTAAGAACTAATGTTCCGTCCGGAACTTCCTTTTGTACCAGATCAATTTCGGTTTCCTTCCATAAGCGCTTTTGAGCCTTTGGCTTATTCATTTTGCAGAAGAAATAGAAGATATTCTTCTAAATTGCAAATATGTTTTTATAGACTGCCACATTATAGCTTTATAGGAATAAAACGAGTTCTGTATTGACTGTCATTTTGCCATTATGTCTGAAGCCTTTTTATTCCTAGTAATTATTTATTAAGAGCATTACGCTTTATTCTCATTCTGCCTGAATACCAGTTTGCTGTGCTTGTAATCCTTTTCTTTTCGAGTATACGGTAAAAAGTTGCTAAATGTAAATAACAACAGCTTATATAACGACACAGCCGATGCCAAACGCGTTGCAGAAATAAGGGGAGACAAAAGTTTTAGAATTTACGGGGCACTGGGCAGTGAAATTTAGCACTCGCAGAGACTGAACCGGACACCAGAATGCCTAGCGTTGGCCATGAGACAAAAGCATGCAGTGTTTGTATACAACAGATTTAAAACGATTCATCCCCCCCTTGAGTTTGAGACTGTATGGACGCTGATTGTCGTACCGATAGGTCCTGGTTCCAATCCAGGAGAAACATGTCTATTTGTAAGCTTATAGCGTTTGCGTTTGTAAGCGTATAGTGTTTGTCCGGTATAGGGCATACAAAATGCACGGCACGCCCGAGTACTGTCAAGAAGTTGATCGTAGGAAAAGAAGGGTGGAAGACCCTCGAGGGTTTGTCCCTTGGAATTCCAAATTGGGGCGAAACAGATAGGTTCAGCAATGCCTTTATCACCTATGCTACAGCAATACCTCAATCACCAGTGGTACTGTAGAGGTACAGAAATACGTCAGTCAGCTACAACAATACCTCAATCACATAGGTACAGCAGTACCTCAGTCATCTAAGGTACATCAATATCTCTGTCAGCTAGGCACAGCATTACTTCAATCAGCTATGGTACTACAGAGGTACAACAATAACCTCTATCACCTGTGGTACAGCAATACCTCAATCACTTGTGGTACTACAGAGGTACAACAACACTTCAGTAACCTAGGTACAGCAATACCTCAATCATCTATGGTACAGCAATATCTCAGTCACATACAGCAGTACCTCAGCCACCTACGTACCACAGCGGTACAGCAATTAATATTTCAGTCACCTATGGTACATCAATAACTCAATCAGCTACGGTACTACAGAGGTTCTGCTTGCACCTGTACTTGTGTACGTGTATTTTTAATGATATATTATTCATTTCTAAAGCGACCGATATTGGATATCATTTCTTCTAGTAGAAGAAAAATTATTCTTTGTTGTAAGCTGAAAATATGCAATTTAAATGTACGACATAGAGAAGGCAAATATATAAGGTATTTCTCCCGCCTTCTTCGCATGCCTTCGTGGTGTAGTGGTCTGCATGCTCGACGCGTAACCGAGAGGTCCGTGGTTCGATTCCCGGCGAAGGCGTTGCTCATTTTTCATGTCTCCTGCTCCGAAATAACCTAATGTCTCTACAGTGGCGCCCGAACAGGGACGGGTTGTGGATGATGACTCTCCACACCCAGGATTTGGCGACTAGGTCCCCTAAAACCCTAGTCGCCCTTTAAAAAGGGGGAGTATGTAAGGTATTTCTCCCACTTTCTTCGCATGCCTTCGTGGTGTAGTGGTCTGCATGCTCGACGCGTAACCGAGAGGTCCGTGGTTCGATTCCCGGCGAAGGCGTTGCTCATTTTTCATGACTCCTGCTTCGAAATAACCTAATGTCTCTACACTGTCGCCCGAACTAAAAAAAGGTGGTGGATGATGATTCTCCACCACCGCGATTTAGCGATTGGGTCCCCTAAACCCCAGTCGCCCTTTAAAAGGGGGAGTATATAAGGTATTTCTCCCGCCTTCTTCGCATGCCTTCGTGGTGTAGTGGTCTGCATGCTCGACGCGTAACCGAGAGGTCCGTGGTTCGATTCCCGGCGAAGGCGTTGCTCATTTTTCATGACTCCTGCTCCGAAATAACCTAATGTCTCTACAAATAATTGGCAAAAGGGATGCATCAATTGTAACGCCAACTGTAGAGATAAATGGAAATGAAAATAACCAGAATTATGAGATAAAACTTTTTTTAACTTTGAAAAAAAATTGGCCTGAAATTGGAATCATTATTTGCATTAGTTTAGAATTTTTTGCATTAGTTTCAAATAGAAGTGCTACTTTCTTGTATATTCTGCAGCACAAGTTTATGTTGAATTTTGTATTTAACAGGATCCCAAAGAGAAAAACCGAGGGTATTTTACCTAAATGCTAATTTATTATCAGAATTATTTTTGGCAATAAAAATTCTTTTCCATCAGTATAAATTAAATTTATCAGCAATGGTAAGCAGTCCCCCCCGTAGACAATTTGAAAGTTTATGCAGACTAAGTTTCCAAGTTCATGCACTGAGTTTATACTAGGTTAGAAGCCTTCAAAGAATATTCAGCGGCATACAGACACCCATAAACTTAATCAGAATCAGTTTCGCGCTTGTAAGAAATAATCTCCATAAAGGTGTTGGAACTGTTATATTGAGGTGTTGCTGCTATGCAAGTAGAATTTTTATTTCCTTTGATAATTAGAATGGCAAATATGAAATATTACTTGCATAGCGGTGACTGAACCTTCATGAAGTTTGATTTTTACCTTTTTGCACATTTATAAAGTTTTCTTTCCTTTTTGCCACCTTTATGAAGTTGCTGAAGTTAGAAAATGATGTGCAGAAGGATGCGGCATTCTGTCTTTCGAACACTGGATGACTTGCGTAAAGGTGTGGTACCTTTATGATGCCATTTCCATTATGAAAGTAGCTTGAGAATTCATGGTTTCTTCTGCTTGAAATGGAAACGAGCTAATTTCTCTTGAAAGGTCCTTCCTTCACAAAGATATCTTTTTCCTTGGGCAAGTAGCTTCGCATGCTTTACTACAATTAGTCAATGAACTATCACTAAAATGGCGCACCTACATTAAAAAAATTTTAATGTAGATGCACTGTTTTGGAAGCTAACATATTTAAGAACTTGAACGTTGTACTTTCTAAATTATCTTAAAAGAAGTCGAAGAAAAAAATATTTACATTCTCGTAGTTTTGTTTCTGACAGCTGTGGACAGTCTCATGCTCAGTTTTGTGTGAAAACATGTAGAATTTTCTGCGGTCATTGTTATTGAGATAAGAGGGGGAAACGAACTATTTCTCGTTATCATTTTTTTTCTCTAAAAAAAGCATTTTGGGAAGATAAAACTATTTTTGAGAGATTTAGGGGATTTGTTGTTATTGAAAAATTATTTTAAAAAAGTAGATTTTTAATAATTTAAAATTTTAGCTTTGCTATGCGCAGAAATACAAATATTCAGTATTGAAAATGTGCAAATGTATAACAATAATAAATATAAATACGGTTTTATAATTTTTAGTTGATCCCAGAATTTTACAAAAATTTTGATTTAAAGACATTTGTGAAAGCAAATTATGAAAGAAAAAAATTCTTCGTAAATTAATACTTATTTTCTTTTCTGTATATATGCATAATTATCTTCCCGTATAATTTCACGAAATTTTAGGTACATGACCTTTAAAGGTTTGTAAATAACTCTACTAAACCAAAACATTGTGAGCGGAAATGTAACAAATTGGCTTTTTCAAGCGTAGAAATTTCTATCTGGAAACTAATTGAATAGAATTATAAGAGAGTCATAGAAATCCTCTTCTCCCCCCCCCTTTGTGAGTAGACTATGAAAGGCCAATGGGGAAAAGATGTAGAAATATACTTACTGTTATGAAAGTTAGTCAGTCAAGTCAGTAAAAATTTTGGTTTCAATGTTATTTCAAGAGCGTTTCCATTTTCGTGAGACTTTGAAAATCTGCTTTTGTGCATTTTCAGAGCGAATTTTCTGGGATTTCTGTTTTCAGATTAGGTTAGGTTAGTTGAACATGGAAAATCATACGAATCTTTTACAAAGTGTCTTCGCGGAGAATTTTCTAACGGTTAGGTTGTAGAGTTATTAGGTTATTTCGACGCAGGAAAGACGAAAAATGGACAACGCCTTCGCCGGGAATCGAACCACGGACTTCTCGGTTACGCGTCGAAAGTGCTGACCACTACAGCACGAAGGCATGCAAAGAAGGCGGGAGAAATACCTTATAAGGTTAGGTTATATGAAAATGGATGTTATGTAAGGACAAAGACTATCTGCCCAAGAGGAGCAATGCCTTCGTGGAGTACTTTCTGAGGGAAACTGTTTGGTATTTACGTTACGCATGGGGAAAACTCACTTATGAGTAAAACTATGAAAATCAACCATACAGCCGACCCGTTTGCTTGAATTTGAACCTAAGCCAGGTCAAACTACCAGTACTTAACAATCGTAACCACTCGGCCACTGCTGAGACACGGTTTTCTAAGGGAAAACGGCTTTTATTCATGTTCTGCATAGGGAAAACCACGAAAACCAACCATGCTGCCAGCCCGTTCTCCTGGAATCGATCCCGGTTGGAGTACTAGCATTGAGAGGTCTTAAACCCTTTGCCTTTGGTAAGGCCTTCTGTTCTCAGTGATCTTATAGCGACGCAGGCCCCGCTTAATGTGATCACATTTGTTCGCGGCTACTTCGATAACATTAAACGATGATAAAAATTATCCTTCGAAATAGCACTGGAATTTAACTAACTTAATATAAATATAACCAGAAATATATAAATAGGTATTTTTAACTATGAAAATGCAAAAGTTTGTTTATGAACTGTTCATAATGTTTTTAATATAAAAATTCATTTAAAGTATTCATAACGTTACTGGAAATTATTTTACCGATGTTTTCTTAATAATTGGAGAACATCCCTCAACGGAAAAGAACAGGCCAAAGTAAAATTTTGAATTAAGCAAGGAAGCATCTTCACTTAGTTTTAAATGTTTACAGAATTTTTATTTCAAGGTAAAAGAAAAAAATTCAGCAGACTTTTTTTCCTCTCCCCTTTTTTTGTTGCTCTGAAGACTTGATGTTTGATCGCTGTGAAAAACCGATAAAATCGATGGAGTTTCGCTGTGAAAACTGATGCATTTAGTCATCGCTATGAAAATCGATGGAAGTTGAATACGGTTGTTTTTTACTCTAATTTGAAATGATTGACTGAAATCGAAACTAGGTCGCTGAGGTCCCCGAAGTAGTTTTATGCGGCCCTTGAAGATATTTAAATTATGTAAGCTTTTGAAAATATACCATTTCAAAAATTTTAGGATTTTGTTTATTTAAAGTTCGAGTTATTTACATTATTACCTTATTTTCGTTTCCATTAGAAACAAACTTGAATGACGTACCGGAAAATCCATAAATGGAGCTAATTAATTTTCAATGTGATTTGAATCTTTTTCAAAGATAAAGATTTTTGTTAACTTTTATTCATACTTGTCAAAAAAGAAATAAGCTTAGTTACGAATTTTTGAACTAATGAATAATCGCTTTATTTGGGACTGCATTTATATGTGAACAACATTTTTCTCGCAGTTGAAAATTAGTAAGAAAAGAAACAGACTGATCGATGAGCATGTGAAAACCATGATGAAGACAATTTCTGGTAACAATTCTCCAAGTCTACAAACTTTATCAGTATCAAAATGCCATCAAATGTGAAGCTGTACTAAGGAATAAAGGCCTTAATAATTATATCCAATAATATATAAATATATATATAAATATACGTATTTTGATTTATGCGTCGAAACAAATTCAGTAAATTTAAGAGAGAAGGTTTCTTAAGTTTTCTCGTGCTTGGTAATGGTTCTGTGAAAACTTAGTTTTCTTAACTTATTTGTTTTACGTTTACATTTAAATAAGTTATTTAATGATTAATTAAATATTAAATAACAATTGCTAGAACTGTTTGAAAGAAATGCCAGTCTAAGAATTTAATATATAACTGTAAATATATTTGATTTGCAAAGTGTAATCAAGGAAATTGCTTTATAGGTACTAAACTTTAGATTTCGGATAGAAAATTAATGTAAATTTGAATTTTTTTTCTTTAGCGATATTAGTATTACTGTTTATGCATATTCTGAAAAGTATTTAGTATGCGTAATTAAAACTTTTTTTTTGTTTATAAAATTTTTCATTTTGTTAAAAAAAGGCCTGTCCTGTCAGTTATTTTCAGATCGAACGTTCGGCTTGCATGGAATCTGAGTTTGAGAGCACAGATCTAGCTAGAACGGGTTCATTTTACTGAGCGAATGTAAACTCCGATTCCAGAAAACGGAGTACTAACTCTTTTACAGTTTACCGCCACCTTTTGTTGGAAGCGTGCCAAAAATAGAGATCTACTATTGTTTCACAAACTGATTCACTTTACTGAGCGTCCTTACTCTTGATTGATGAAAAAAAACGGAACTCTTGTTGGAAGTCTGGGTAAAGTTCGACTTCCATTTTAGGAAAAAAAAGAACGTTTATCTTCCCATGTTAAAAGAAAGTTTAATATATATCATTTCCCAACTTTTTGAAAAAAAGAATTGTAGAATTTTATTGTTAGTTCAGTGTACAAAAGAGTCTTAGGAAATCTCAGAACTGCTGTTCAAAGAAATCACTTTCAGATAGAAAGTTAGCGTTTAATTGTGTGTATTCTTCTGATCACTGCTCGTAGGATTCTTTCCGCGCTTCTCTTCTTCTAATCGCTCTTCATTCAACAGTCATTCCGGATCTTTTTCATCAAGGTTATATCTCGTCAACGGTGAGTTATAAAAAGATGGGCCCACCAATGGACAAGCGATAAGGTGCTAAAAACTGGTAGTTCGTTTCGGGGTTCGAATTCCGAGAAAAAGGATAATAGCATGGGCGCTTTTCCTCATGTGTAACATGTATATGAACAAGTTTCTCATAAAAAGTCCTCCAGGAAGACATCCCTTCTCTTAGGTAGATAGGCTCG
The DNA here is from genome assembly GCA_000611955.2 of Stegodyphus mimosarum. Classification (NCBI taxonomy): domain Eukaryota; kingdom Metazoa; phylum Arthropoda; class Arachnida; order Araneae; family Eresidae; genus Stegodyphus; species Stegodyphus mimosarum. Next base: position 3,025 of record KK115854.1, on the reverse strand, counting down.
TGTGCTTTGCTATAACTGAAATATACCAAACCAAACCATATAAAAAAAAACCATTCTTTTGAGGGAAGCATTCTGATCCGATCCCATTAAAGAGAGGTTTTGTCCATCTCTAGACCTAACCCCTCGCTTGGCTAAATTTCTCTGTAACTAGGCAAATTTCGCAATTTATTTTGAGTTCTTTTGTCGAATTCACTTTTATTAGGGGAATTTATTTTAGTTGAAAAATTCTTTAGTTTAATCATGTTAACCCAAATTGTTGGTCATAGCAAGAGATGTATTTTTCACGATTTCGTATACAAACGCACGGGTCTCGGGCAAATCAATAACAATATCCGAATCACAACATTAACCGGCGCCTACTGTAGCATTTTCTAGAAACTAAATCTACTCAATTTTCTACTTGATGATTCTGCGCTATATTACCGAAGTCGCAATTTATGCCTTTTACGTACAATAACCTAAAAATAGTCGCCTTGGAATTATAACAAAGATAAGTTTTCTCTAAAGGGAAAGAAAACACGCATCGTAAGTAACACGCAACGTTTATTTCGTGAAGTGTATTCGTTATATCTTTCATCGCGCATTTGTACAGTTCTTTTCATACTAATCATCTTGGCATAATGCCAAGCCTATTTATTTCCCTTAACTGACACGGTAAGTGTTGTTAAAATGGACACCTATTTTGAATTTTTCACTAATTGCATTGTTTCTCTTGCTTCCATTTTATAAATATTAATACTTTTTTGTTTACTTTTTCTTTAGTGAATTTTATAACTTTACTTGCTTTACGAAACATTAAACTGGCCGTATAAGTTATACAGCAGTCGCTCATTCTTCTATTTTGATAATGAATTCGTATGGTTATTTGCAAAACTTTATGCATACGTTTGTATGAATGAAATTTATCGAGATGTTGCCTAATTTAAAATTTTTTAAAGCTTTCTTAAACTTGATCACCTACCTAAATTTGAGTAATTTTATTTTAAAACTATTCCATAATCTTTTCGATTACCTTCGTTACACTGCTGGATAAAAAGCTACAATAACCGTTGGAATTCAATTGGAAATTTGCTGTGCGATCAGCTATAACTTTTACTTAAAGTTCAGTAATCTGGATTCAGTTACGTTCATTGAGATACCTTTGGTATACGTTTGGCTTCGAAGATTTTGTTTTTAAATTTTTGTTTACTTCTCAAATAGAATAGATCGAATCTTATTTATGAGTCCAAAACGGGCGTTACTCCCGAATGGGATATTAGTCTCGAAATGGAATTTTGCGTCGAAGAATTTAAATGTGTCATTCCACTTTTTAAATTGTTGCTACCAAATATTATCGTCCTTTATGATATTTCAATAAATTAAATGACGAAGAATCTGTATAAATGTGTGCATAGTTCTCTCACTATGAAAAACCAACGGTACACCTTCAGCCATTCAGTTTTGAATAATGTAGGCCTCCACCCCAGCATGGACACCTGGAAGCCCAAAGTTTAAATTTCGAATTGGTTCTGTCATCTATTTTACGTTTTGTAAAACTTTAACGGATGTTTGATTAACAAACTCAACGATTTCAAAGGGAGCAATGGCAACACTGTACGGGGGAAAAAATATCGCAAGCGAGCGAGAATGTCTATCGGGAATTCTAAAGTTTTTAAATATTTTGTGATTCTGACGTTGAATAGAATTTTATATGGTGTAAATTGCCAGGAACGTGATGTTTACACACAAAACACACAAAACGTTACTAATAAAAAGACAAAAAGTTTTGTAAAGCCATCCTAGTAAGAAACCTGAACAATACGATGAACTGAGAAAGGCTGGGGGATAAAAAGCAGAAAAATGTATACCAATAGTTAACGCTGCATCGGGAATTCTAAACATATACTGTCGTGCTGGTTTTAAAATTTTTGTAATTTTGCTGTGGAAATGTATATGGCTTAAGTGCAAAGAAAGTGATGATCAATAATAAAGCTAAAAAGACAAAAAAAAAAGTTAGTAGGAGTGAGTGTAACAGTAGACTGCAAGCTCAGCAAGAGCGTAAAAAAAATTAGCGAACAATTTTAAGCGACCGTTAAAATCTGAAACTTTTCAGATTATTATTATTATTATTATTATTATTATTATTATTATTATTATTATTCTTAGAGGACTTGCTAGGTTAGGACTCTCTAAAATTGCTTACTGTTAACTTCCATCGCTGTTGTTCTCTTTTTAATGAAATAAAATCGTATATTTGCTGTTTTTCAAGTGTCACTGGAAATAATGAGATCTAAAGTTGCAGTTTAAAAATCATTCCACTTTCGTCTACATGATAATTTTAGCAACTGCGATTACTGTATATTAATTTATTTAGGATAGATGATAACTTCATGCAAACACAACAACTTGTGTTATATATTTACATTGTATGTTTCAGCTACTCATTTTTGTATTATGGCAGATACATACACACATACGTACGCCATACGTACATACATACATACAGACGCCACAACAAATCTCTTCTGAATCCATTTTAAGGCAGTTTTATAATTCGTTTGGGGAAATAAAGTCCTTTATTGTCTCCTTACGTACAGATGTCACGCAAAATATCCTTAAATTGCATTTGACAGCGGTCAAAATGGATATTTTCGTTCAAGTATGATACCTGAAATTTTTCGCGATTACGATACTTCTTTTTTTACTTCGTACAAGGAAGTAACAACGGTAACTAGAAACATCAAATTTTGAATAACGCAGTCATCCTCTCGAGTGTAGGCATCTGGAAGCCCAAATTCGAAATGTGTTTATTTTATATTTCATATTTTGTAAAACTTGAACGAATTTCTGATTAACAAACTCAACGATTTCGAAGCAAGCAATGGTACGAAAAAAAAATTATCTCCAGCGCGCGAGACTGTGTATCATAAATTCTAAAGATATGTTCTTTTTAAATACACTGATTATCATAAATTAAGGAAAAATCACAAAAAACACGATTACTGAAAAAGTTACATGTAGAATTTTATGAAACTTACCCACAATA